>JBBPSN010000619.1:0-13174 GCA_038093615.1 Austroboletus olivaceoglutinosus | reverse complement strand
GATGAATGGGATATATATACCAAATTCAACCCTACTGCTCCTCTGGGAGATGACTTTGACTTCAATGACAATAAAAGCAATCAAAATGGACCCATGCAGACATATGATGCACCGGTGGCCAATCCATTATCCCATCAGACTGCATATTATTAAAAGGGTATACACTATCCTCAATAGAATGTCAAAAGGTCATGGCCACATCTATGCTGAAGCCACCTACAAGAACATCAACTCCAGGACCATCCCCATTGCTGACATCACCTGGGATAAGTTCAAAGAAGACTTTCTAAGTGCATTCTTGCACAAGGAATCCACCACTAACGCTAGACAAAAACTCAGCCACATCTTTATGAAAGGAAAAGAAATTGATGCCTGCAATCATTACAAAACTGATTTCTCCCTCCTCGCCACCAAATCACATCTTATTAATCAAAATGGCCTTATCGAATACTATATGAAAGACCTCAATCCCAATCTCATGGACAAAATTATCAGAGGAGAAAAAGAACCAGAGACACTTAAAGACTAGATAACAAAAACAACAACATTCACTCACCAACAGGAAAGGATCAAGGATATCTGAAAAGGATATATCTACTTCTGATGAAACACTAGAGACCCCTATGCTATGGATGTAGATGCCATTCAAATCCGATGTCCAGGTTCACTTTCCCCTTTCAAAAGAGCTTGCCACATGCATGAGAACCAATGTTTCATCAGTCACAAAGTCAGATGTTCCACCCACAACCACTGATCCAACCCTACCCTCCCTCCTTGTTCCCCTAGAAACCCTGCTCACACCAGGATGATTACCACCCCCAAAATATCCAAAGCAGACCCCATTAAAGAATATGTCCAACAACTCCAAACTAAGAACAAGGTCTCAGACATGGAAGTTTTGCAAGTACTAAAAGAGTGCTTTGCCAATGAAGGATCCACCGAGAACATTGCTTGCGTCAAAGAAAGGGACAAAGGCTTCCAGGGTTTTTAAAATGGAGTAAGAAATCAATGTCCTTCACTCCAACTGTAACTTCTGTACTTGTATTCTTTGAAACAAATTCAATCCTTGTTCCTGTTTCATTGTCAACTACAGAAGGAAAAAGCATTGAAACCACCACTGCCCTCATCGATTGCAGAGCTACCAACTCCTTTATAAACTATGATTTCACTAAGCAACATAACTACCCTCTTGAATGAATCCCTTGCCCCATCCATGCCCTCAATGTGGACAGCTCAGGTAACAAATCAGGTATGATCCGATACAGGACTATGCTAGTTTTGTGGATGCAAGGCATTGAAGAACACAAGACCTTCCTTGTGCTACTGTCTAGCAAGGAAAACATCATCTTAGAGATGACCTGGCTGAGGGAACATAACCCCCTCATTGATTGGACTTCTGGAGAAGTCACCATTTCAGGCAACTACAAAACCCCCTGATAAGATGAAAACGAAGTCCTTGAGCAATAATATCTCTTATGATATCTCCATGCCAACTTGGACTTTAAAATCAACAAATGGTATATCCGTAACTATGAAGAAGAGGAGCACATTTGCCGAACTACCATCTCCACTGCCATTGCATCCGAGAAATGACCACCTATTACCCTCCCCTCCACTTATAAAGCATATAGAGATATCTTCAAACAGAAAGGTCTCCCTTTCACTACCCCCATCTCAACCATTCAATCACAAAATTGAACTTATGGATTCTTTCATACCATGATGAGCTAAACCATACCCACTCTCCCTTCCTGAATAAGTGGAATGTAGAAATTTTCTCAATGACCATCTTGCCAAAGAGACTATCTCATCATCCAAATCCCCTCAAGCCTCCCTTATATTCTTTGTATCAAAGAAAGGAGGAGAAGAATTATGCCCCTGTCAGGATTACCAAGATCTAAACAAGCATACAATCAAAAATGCTTATCCACTCCCAAATATCTTGGAACTTGTCAACCACTTCACAGAATCAAAATTCTTTACTGGTCTCGACATTGAGTGAGGATATCACCACATTCAGATCAGACCCGAGGACTGTTGGAAAGCAGCCTTCGTCATGCTGTTTGGACTGTTCAAACCAACAGTCATGTTCTTTGGCCTCTGTAATAGCCCTCCCACCTTCCAAGCATTCATGGATACTGAATTTGCTAATGATATCAGCAAGGAATGGCTCTCCATCTACATGGATGACATAGGAATACACTTAAAAGACCTAGCTACCTACTAGGAATGAATGCACATGGTCCTCCAATGGTGTCATGACCTCAAACTCAAATGCAAGCTGAAAAAGTGCTCTTTTAACTCAGATACCATAAATTACCTTGGTCTCACGATACATCCCAGTTACTTTGGGATGGACACTATCAAACTCCAAACCATGGAAGAATGGGAATCCCCAACCTTTTTCAAAGCAGTCCACTTCTTCCTAGGATTCTGCAATTTCTACCGAAAGTTTATCCCCAATTTCTCCACCATAGTTCAACCCCTTGTCGAACTTACTTGCAAGGCACAAACTTGGGACTGGACTCCTACACAGCAAGAAGCCTTTGAGATGTTAAAGAAACTCTTCTCTTTCCAGCCTGTCCTCTGCCTCCCTGACCCAAATCTCCAGTACCATCTGATGACTGACACCTCCCTCACTGCTACCAAAGGGGTACTTATGCAAAAAGACAACAACGGTGACCTACACCCCTGCATATACTGATCTGCCACCCTGGGTAATGCAGAGTGCAATTATGACATCTATGACAAAGAGCTCCTTACTATCATTCATGCCTTGGAGGATTGGTGTCATTACCTCTTGGGGGCCTGTCATACCATCATTGTGCTCACTGATCATAAGAACCTCACATACTTCTGCCAACCCCACTGCCTATCTGGCTATTATGCTCATTGGCAAATGTTTTTGCAGGATTTCGACCTGCTCCTGATGTACACCCCCGGAACACAAATGGACCCTGCTAATGCCCTTTCCCGCAAGAATTCTGTTGACATGTCCAAGGACAATGTTGAAGTTACCCTTCTCCTAGAGATGATGTTTACTTGATCTTTCAACCTTGCAATTGCTGATAAAATTCAGGATTCCATTCCATCTGACCCTCTTATTTTTATTGCCCTCAAAGCAATATATAATGGTACCACCCTACTCCCTCAATCAGCTCCATCTGATTGAACTTACTCTGAGAACCACTTATACTTCTATGGTTGTCTCTATATTCCCGAATCTGCTCACCTGGATCTCATTTGCAAAATTCACAATTCCCTTGCTGGTGGCCATGCAGGCCAATTTCAAACCCTCTCCCTCCTTGAATGTGACTATTGGTGGCCTGGTATGTCCACCTTTGTCTGCTGTTATATTGCTGGCTGCGCCATCTGTTATGGCAATAAGATCAATACACACCCAACGACACCCCTGCTATCCTCCATCCCTTCCTCCTGCATTTGCCTATTCCAACAAATCTCAGTTGACCTCATTTCCAGCCTCTCTCTCTCCTAGGGTTTTGATTCTGTTATGGTCGTGGTTGACCATGGTCTTACAAAGGGGGTAATTCTCTGTCCTTGTAACAAAATGATCGACGCTCAAGGAATTGTATGCCTCTTTTTCCAAAATGTGTTTAAATGCTTCGGACTTCATGATAAATATATCTCCAATCATGGTCCTCAATTTGTGTCAGCATTCTCTAGAGAACTAGCCCACCTCCTCCAATACAACCTAGCCCTATCCAGTGCATACCATCCCGAGACTGATGGCAAAACTAAATAGATTAATCAGGAATTGGAAACTTGGCTTTGGATCTTTTGCAACAAAGATTCCTCCATCTAGCCCGATCTACTCCCAATGGCTAAGTTCCACCACAACTCCACAATCCATTCCATCACCAAATGATCCCCATTCTCCCTCATGATGGGATATAAACCATGAGCCTATCCAAAGATAGGGAAAACTTTCATGCCAGCTCTACAATCCCGTCTTATCTCCCTTTCTGATGCCAGGAACAAAGCCCAAGCAGCCCACAACCACACCCACCTTCTAATGGCCACTAGGAACCATAAAAAGTTTATCCTGTTCAAGCTAGGAACCAATGTTTGGTTAGAATCCACCAATCTCTGTCTTAACTTCCCTTTTCAGAAGCTTGCCCCAAAACAAGTAGGACCCTTCAAAATTGTAAAAGTACTCTTCCCAGTTGCATATCAGCTGAAACTACCACCAAGCTGGAAAATCCACAATATGTTCTATGCATCCCTCCTAACTTTATACAAGGAAACTACTGAACATGAACCCAATTACAATAAACCACCACTGAACTTTATAGGTGGCGAAGAAAAATAGGAGGTAGACCACATTATTCTATATTGGGAAACTACTGGAAGAAGACAATACAGGGTTCAATGGAAAGGATATAGATCAGGCAAAGATATATGGGAACCTGAATCCAACTTAGGCAACTCAAAGGACCTCCTTGTTGCTTATAAGAAAGCAAAAGGGCTCTGAGCAACCCATGTCCCACTTTGTCTTCTATTTTGCCCCCAAAGAAACCTACACAGTGTGTTTTTTCCGCTTCTGCAATGAACTTCCCCCTAACCATGCCTTCACTCACTCTTACTTCTGTTGTGTTGTTATGTCTAAGGAAAATGAATGAATAGAAGGCTAGGTGACTTCCTCAAACAAATTCTCCAGGCCCAATCTCACTATAAGCTGTTGGTAGACAACTAACCTAATAGATCAAACAATAGCTCAACTACTGAGTGAGTGAAAACTTAGTGAATTGGATCCCTGGTCATTCTTCCAAGTTGAGGTTATTAGCCAAAGGACTTAGGTTGGCTTCTTTCCTAGCAAAAATAAGCAAAGGGCTGAGTTGTGGATAGCAGATAAGTACAAAATCCCAAAGTATATAGGTTTGGTATGTAAGTGTAGAGCTTGGTTGGTGATTTCCTAGATCAATTTAAGGTTTGGGGCTGTGCAATGATTATTGCCTGAAAGGGTCTCAGATGAAGTAGTATCTGAGATAGAAAGTTCCTTGTGATGGTTTGTTGTTGGTGTGCAATAATTCTTCTGCAATAATTGCTCAGAAAAACCACTGTTTAGTAAATTGTACGAGATCTAACTGCTAAATGTAGCAATTAAAATGTGTGGGAAAATCAATTGGGTGTCACTCTATATGTGCTCAATTTGGTTAGTGATAAACCTTTGTTATTGGCTCACGAGAGTGCTGTCTGTGTGCTAAGCGAATGCTTGCCTAGTAAATATTCTTAGACTAGATTTATCTAAGTTATGGTGCCTTTCTGCTGTAGTGGCCACCTACTAGGGGATGCAATGACATAATCAGGTGCTTTCTGGCTTAGTGCAATACCCAATTATGGTAAAGGCTTTTTGCTTTAGTGCTCAAATACCAATTGTCACTTAACATGTGCTTAAATGTGTAACTGTTCTAGTAATCGCTTGTAGGGCTTATGTAAGTGCGGATATAAGCGAAATTACCTAATAGAACCTTATGTACACTTGGGGGACCTTTGGGAATAGAGGGGATTGGTTATTTGACCTTTTTCCCTACTAACTATACTCCAAAAGTGTGTTTAGGGTGAATATTTTGTTATCTAACCCTAGATATTATGTAATCTAGGTAGAAGCGAAATTATCCTAGCCTTTTCCCACTAAGATCTCAAAAGGGGGAGCTAAATCCTCTTCTGGAATAGAAGATTAATCTAGAGATTGATGAGATTTGAGGTACAGAGATTAGCCTCTATATATACTAAGTACAGGTGGCTGTGCTGGACCCTTTAAGCGGTCACAGGAGTCAGAAGGAGTCATTTCGGGTCGGGTATGAGTTAGTATGAGTCAAAATGAGTTATTTTGACAGATCTGGCAGTTACCCTTTTGATGACTTCTCTTTTAGTTCTATGGCTGTGCTACCATTCTGGGAGGGGCTGTGCATGTCCCAGAGTGGTGTGGCTATGCTGAATAGGGGCCAACATACATATGGGGGTTATTAGGGTTGATACAGTAGTGTAAGTACAATATCGCTCATTAATATATATGTAGTGTAAAGAAATTTACATATCTCTTGAACCTCTTGAGATAAAATCACAAAAAATTAGGGGAGGTAGTTATCTATATGATACATCTTCTGACAGCAGGAATAGTGCATAGGTTGTGTTCCTGACTCAACACAATTTCTTTCGTGTACAGGTCACTGCCACTTCGAAGAAGTGGAACACGTCCGCTGTACTACCATTTCCACCACCATTACCACTGAGCACAAGAAATCCCCCGTCACCCTCCCACCAGCATACAAAGCCTACCGAGATGTCTTCGAAACTAAAGGACCCCCACCATTACCACCAACTCGACCTTTTGATCACAAAATCAAGCTAATGGACTCCTTCGTTCCCTGATGAGCCAAACCCTATCCCCTCTCTCTCCCTGAACAAGCAGAATGTAGGAAATTTCTTGACGAGCATCTAGCTCAAGGAACTATCCAACCATCAAAATCCCCCCAGGCCTCCCCTATGTTCTTCGTTCCGAAGAAAGGAGGAGAAGAACTCTGCCCCTGCCAGGACTACTGAAATCTAAATAAGCATACAATCAAAAATGCTTACCCCCTTTCAAATATCTTGGAACTCATTAATTGCTTCACAGGATCAAAGTTCTTCACCGGCCTTGATATTGAGGGAGGATATCACCACATCTGGATCAAACCTGAGGATCAATGGAAAGCTGCGTTTGTCACCCCATTCAGACTCTTCGAACCAACTGTTATGTTCTTTGGCCTCTATAATACCCCACCTACCTTCCAAGCATTTATGGATACCGAATTTGCCAATTATATTGGTGAAGGATGGCTCTCCATCTACATGGATGACATAGGAATACATTCCAAAGACCTTGCCACCCATCAAGACCGAACCAAGAAGGTCCTCCAACGATGCCATGATCTCAAGCTCAAATGCAAGCTGAAGAAATGTTCATTCGACTCTGACACCATAAACTACCTTGGTCTTGTCATCCACCCTGGTTATCTAGGCATGGACACAGTCAAACTTCAAGCCATCAAAGAATGGAAAGCCCCCACCTCTCTGAAAGCCGTCCGTTTCTTCCTCAGATTTTGCAACTTCTATAGGAAGTTTATTCCTGGCTTCTCTCGTATTATTCAACCTCTCATTGAACTAACAAGGAAAGCGCAGACCTGGGATTGGACCCCACCCTGTCAAGAAGCTTTCAAAACGTTAAAAAAACTCTTCTCCACCCAACCTGTCCTCTGGCTCCCTAACCCCAACCTCCAGTACCACCTGATGACCAATGCCTCCCTTACTACCACTGGAGGAGTTCTAATGCAGAAAGACGGCAATGGAGACCTCCATCCCTGTGCTTACCGATTAGCCACCCTTGGCGACACTAAGTGGAATTACGATATCTACAACAAAGAGCTTCTTGCCATCATCCAAGCCTTAGAGGATTGGCACCACTACCTACTTGGTGCCTGCCACACCATCATTGTACTCACCAACCACAAAAACCTCACGTACTTCCGCCAACCTCACCGCCTCTCCCGTCACCATGCTCGGTGGCAAATGTTCCTCCAAGACTTTGACTTACTCCTCATGTACACACCAGGAATACAGATGGGCCCTG
This sequence comes from Austroboletus olivaceoglutinosus, assembly GCA_038093615.1. Lineage (NCBI taxonomy): Eukaryota > Fungi > Basidiomycota > Agaricomycetes > Boletales > Boletaceae > Austroboletus > Austroboletus olivaceoglutinosus. Next base: position 5,544 of record JBBPSN010000619.1, on the reverse strand, counting down.
CTGATGCCCTATTACGGAAGGATTCTGTTGACATATCTGAGGATAATGTCGAAGTTACCCTTCTCCCCGAAACCATGTTTATCCACTCTCTTGATCTTGCAATCGCCAATAAAATTCGGGATTCCACCCCTGCTAATCCACTTGTACTTACCGCCCTCAAAGTGATGTACGACGGCACTGCTCCCCTTTCTCAATTGGTCCCATCCGATTGGACTTATTCAGAGAACCACTTGTACTTCCATGGTCGTCTCTACATCCCCGAAAATGCATGTCCTGACCTTGTCTGCAAAATCCACAATTCTTTAGCAGGTGGCCATGCTGGCCAATTTCGCACCCTCTCCCTTCTCGAATGTGACTACTGGTGGCCAGGCTTGTTCACATTTGTCTGCCAATATATTGCCGGCTGTACTATTTGCCAGAGCAATAAGGTCAACACCCATTCAATGACACCCCCACTGTCCCCTATCCTGTCTTCTTGCACTCGCCTCTTCTAACAAATCTCTGTGGACCTCATCTCTGGTCTTCCCCTTACCCAGGGTTTTAATTCTATTATGATTGTGGTTGACCATGGCCTTACAAAGGGGGTAATTCTATGTCCTTGTGACAAAACAATTAACATTTGAGGAATCGCATGCCTCTTTTTCCAAAATGTATTCAAACAATTCGGACTTCATGACAAATGTATCTCTGATCGTGGTCCACAGTTTGCCTCAGCATTCTCCAGAGAACTAGCCTACCTCCTACAATACAACCTAGCACTGTCAAGCGCCTACCATCCCGAGACCGACAAAGAAACGGAACAAGTAAACCAGGAATTGGAAACCTGGCTCTGGATCTTTTGCGATAAAGACTCCACTAAATGGCCCGACCTCCTCCCTATGGCCAAATTCCACCATAATTCTGCCACACATTCTGTCATGAAACAATCCCCCTTCTCCCTAATGTTGGGATATGAACCATGTGCCTACCCAAAGATAGGGAAAACCTTCATGCCAGCACTACAGTCACACCTCACCTCCCTCTCCGATGCCAGGGATGAGGCCCAAGCTGCTCACGATCACGCTTGCCTCCTAATGGCTGCCCAAAATCATAAAAAGTTCACCCCATTCAAAATAGGCAACAACATATGGCTAGAAGCTACCAATCTCCGCCTCAACTTCCCCTCCTGAAAGCTAGCCCCGAAGTGAGTTGAACCCTTCGAGATCATCAAGGTGTTATCCCCGATCACCTACCAGCTGAAACTACCCCTGACCTGGAAAATCCACGATGTCTTCCATGCTTTCCTTCTGATACCTTATCAAAAAACTACCAAACACGGCCCCAATTACGATAAGCTGCCACCAGAACTTATAGGCAGTGAAGAAGAGTAGGAGATAGAGCCTATCATCCTCCATTGAGGAACTCCCGGAAGAAGACAGTACAGAGTCCGATGGAAAGGTTATGGAACAGGTGAAGACATATGAGAACCCGAATCCAACTTAGGCAATGCCAAGGACCTCCTCACTGCTTATAAGAAAGCCAAAAGTCTTTGACACCCCCATGTCCCAGTTCTACTTCCATTTCACTTCCAAAGAAACCTATGCCGAGTGTCTCTTCCGTTTCCGCAATGAACTTCCTCCCAACCATGCTTCCACCCACTCCTATTTCTGCCATGTCCCCTACTGTATCTGGCACACCGATTGGTAACTCCATGACCAACACTGCTCGGATCCACTGCCCATCAGGTCCATCCACCCCCCCAAACCATCTCTGTCCCAAACACCCCAGAAATCCCCGTCTATGGCACCGGATCCCCCCATACGCTCCCTATGCTCTTGCCGCCCCCTTCCCTACCCAAACCAGTCAGGTTCCATGTGCTGGGACCACCAATACGTGCACACAGGCTTCCACCCACCCATAGACACACCCTCTACATCGCTGTCCTCGAATGTCCTACCCTCTTTGACAGACTCACCAAAGAACCCAGATACGCAAATGGAAATTTCTTTGTTCCTTTCCTTGTCCTCTACCAACGTCTCGGTCTCGCAATCTCCCTCAATCAAGATTGCATGACCGCCCACCCCTTTCCCAACAGCTCGATTGATCTCACCATTGAACATTCCTTGGTGGAGACGTGGACCCACCTACTCTCCCAACTTCATGACATTGGTTTTGCCAGGATTATCAACTCCCTCCCTAGACAGGACGTTGAGCCATTCCTTGCTCCCATCCTCCAGTCCCTCTCCCCCAACCACAATGAAAAATATTGGCATCCTATCCCTTACCCAACCTCAGAATCTTCAGTGGTCAACATGCCAGTCTTCAACCACATCTCAGATGATAAAAAGATCTTCAACCCCCCCATCTTCGGACCTAGAGGACCTCTACTGGGAGGAATCATCACCACTGCTAACAGATTGGCTATGAATACTGCCGAGACCTCTACCAATTGGACCTCCACCCCCCATTCCCCCGAGACCCCCACCCATGCCACCACCTCAACCTCTACCCATCTCTCAGGCCCTGCACAACCTGGTCTGTCGCCTCAGTCCATTGGGAAAAAGAAAGTCACCTGATGGAACAAGATCTTGGCCTCATATGAGCTCACTCACCCCAGTCGCCCTCCTACGCCAGTCCCTGACCCCATGCCCCTTCTGATCCCCCCTCCCACCACCGACGCTCCCATTGTCATTACCCCAATCTGTTCCCTCCGACCACATACCCAGTGTTACCATTGCAGCTCCATCTCCCATGTATGGATTCACTGCCCCGAGTACCGATGCCTCTTCTGCAGACAACTTGCCCCCAGGCACATCCAGCGTGCCTGGCCTGACAACCACTGCTCCCACTGCGACACCATCGGTCATCTTGCCATCAACTATATACCCATCGACATTTGGAATGACGACGCCATCGTCCTCAATGAGGGAGACCTGGATGGATTCTAGATGGATGTTTGTAAATATGGCATATCCACCTTTTGAGGGAGGTAATGTTACGATAGAAGACCCCACGGCTACTTTTTCTCCTTTTTACTATCCTTTCCCTCCATATTCTCTGACTGACTACCCTCTACCTAAGAGCCCATTCTCTATAGACAACGACTCCCCATTCCCCAACACCTTCCCCGTCTGGCCCCCTTCTTCATAGGATTACGATCGGTCTTCTGTTTAGTTACCTATCTTTCGGACACTTATCTCCTCTGCCTTCTTTTCTAGGCAAGTACTCCCTTCTGGTATCTCGTAGGATTCCCTTACTCAATACTTACCATTCTCAACCCTTTGGTCCGTGCTCGTTTTCTTGCCTATAAAAGCACCATGTATAGTAGATAGTTCCCTAGTTAAATCTACGCAATTCAACGTAGTGTTTAGCCCTGGACCTCGCTGCCTTAGTTGCTCAGGATCTCCGTGACCCCCCTTCACTTCTAAGGACTTCATGCTACCTCTGAGTGCATGCTCGCTGTTCAAGTCCACTTCACCATCGAGTGTTGCACTCAAGGACTGATCAGGACATTCCCTTGCCTAGGTACCAGCCCTAGCCAGGAGACCAATGTTCCGACATGGGTACCAGTCCCATTCAAAGTTCAGAGTTGAGCGCTATCATTAGTGTAACAGTAGAGATGAAGCTTGGGATCCAATAGAAGTACTGTCATGATGTTAGTAGTGCATTAGGTTGTATACTGAATTGATCTGCACAGGAGGTGCGCTTGGTGGTGCAGTGATGGCAGGTCCGGAGTAGGTAGCAAAATACTGCGCCTGCTTGCAGCAGACATACTCTAGGCCATTGATGACGGCTTTCAAGGTATTGCCATTGTCGTAGTTACAGGTGAGTAAGCCCTGAGGCTGGTTGAGGTATCTGTAAGGAAGGATCAAGGCAATAAAGTCCTTGTTAGGGAGAGGCATCTGCAAAATGAGATCAGTAATGCCAGTGAGTGCTATTTGCCCATAGAAGTGGAAGTATCTGCATGCAGTCCAGAGATAGCCAACCTCATTGATGAAGAGGAGGGGGTTGGCGCTAGGGGCAAGCTGCTGAAAGAACTGGCTGTGGTGTAAATAGATTGGTGCAATGGAATTACCATGCATGCCATAAAATGGTGATGAACTTGTCCCAGCCCTCAGCAGACTAGGTAGGGGTCAAGACAGAATGAATGGTCTGGATGAGGGTCAGTAGGCCCTCACACAGATAGCATAGCTTTGGCAAGAGTTGCTCCAGCGGTGTTTCTGAGTGCAAAACATGCAGCTCATATGCATGCTGCCAAGCATGGTAGATGCTGGGTGGATAACACAAGAGAATTTTGCTCTTTGCATTTCTATTGGGTCTGCACTGGTCCACCTGGTAAGCCTTGAACTCATGGTAGACACAAAGGGTGAGGCAGTGAGTGGTGCAGTGAGTGGCAGTGATGGCGTTTGGGTTATAGTACCCACTAAAGATCAAGGGGGTGGTGTCAGTATTGAGCTTGCCGGCCAGATAAAGATACTGCATGTAGTCTGGTCAGTTGGCGTAGTGACATCCAGTAGTGTCGAAAAAGTCATTGACAATGGGAATTGGTTGGAAGCAGGGCATGGTATGAGTCTGCATGATGGTGGGGTCATACAAGGCATTCCGGTCCTGGTATTGGTTGGTAGCAAGAATGCGGGCCTTGGTGCTATAGTATGGAATAAGGCAGGGGTTGGGGGCTGGGTAATCTGTCAGGCTGGTGGCGTCATCGTCGATGTCCCCATCTCCATCTTTGTCTAGTGGTGTTGAGACATTGGACATAAGATCATCTTCATCGTCTGAGAATGGCATAAGTGAGACAGTTGACAGCGTCAGACTGGGAGTAAGTGGCAGGAGCAGAATAATGAACTGGGGTTTCTTGATGGTCAGTCCACCATGAGTGGGGCAGATGTCCATTTTTGAGTCCACACTGATGGGTAGGAGCAGCAGTAAGTACTCTGCAGGGGGATTGTCAGTACATAGCACCTCAAGGAGGTGGTGTGACAATGTACCAAGTCTGCTAAGTATACTGTAGGCCCTATCGACTCCATTGCACCCATCCTTGCTGTCTGTTGGTTTAGTGGTGGGATGGTAGGTAGTAGGTGAGGACGGTGGTGTATGGAATGGAGAAGGGGAGAGGCTGGGTGGACCAGGCATGGTCAGCTCAGTCTTAGGCAAGTGAGTGCATGCCGGTGGGACTGGGAGCGTCCAGACAAGGTGGTCCTCATAGAGCTTGTAGTAGTCCTGAATAAATGGGATTAGTATACCAGTATCTTGGGGATACCTTCATTCAAAGAGAGTGAAGGGTACTGGAATGTGATGAGGTGGGTGTCACCTGTGAGAGGGATAGTGGGGAGCGTGAGCTCCGCCTTGCCTGTGCCGAGGCTTACATGGAATGGGAAGTCGATGGCAATAAGGTAGGAGAGGATGTGGTAGTTGTTAATGGCTTCAATGATATTGTAGAGAGAATGGAATTGGGCAGAGTTAAGAATAAGGTGTGTGCCAGCGCAGTTGCTGAAAGGTGCCAAGATAAGTGAGTGTGGCACTTGTCCAGCAGCTCAGCTATTATCATAAGAAAAAGTGATGATT
>JBBPSN010000618.1:0-13238 GCA_038093615.1 Austroboletus olivaceoglutinosus | reverse complement strand
GGGACTGGAATAAGCTCGACGATCAATCTCATTGCCGGGCATCCAGTCGCGGAGACCAGTCCAGTGTCGGAAACCATTGCATTGGGTTCTTATTCACACAGTATCAGCACGGGGATGCAGCAATTCCGTATCTATACGGTAGGCACCAAAGAAGTTCACAGCGATCGCGATGTCTACATCGGAGCTTTAGAGAACGCCTGTCGGCTCATTCGCGACTTGTCTAGCGAGGGCGGCGTTGATCTGCTGGTGTTTTGCAAGAGATATGGGATGTCTACCCCGGAGGAATGGGATTGTTTCAAGTTATTTGATGAAATAATTTGCAAGGGAAAATCTCCAGTCGCTGTCGTCTTCACTCACGTTGAACCGCCGACTTCAGTGAAGGAATGGTGGAAGAAAGAACTCAAAGACCTCGTGAAGTCCATGGGCGGTGATGTGATTGGTTATTCCTATATCCCGCAGCTCGAGAACCTCGATCTGAATGGCATCGAACGCAACAAAACCCTGGTAGCATCTAGGTTTCGCATCGAATCTATGCTCGAGGATTGTGTCACTTCTCGTAGCACTGGCTTTCTAAGGGCAGGAGTGCAAATAATATCCGGGAGATATACGATCTGTCGAAGGACGACCATAAAAAACCTAATGGGTCGCTATGGGTTGGAGAAAGAGCAGGCTGAGAGAGCCATACGGTTGGTATATGGTGGTTGACATGTTTGTTTCGATATGCCACACGCCAGCGGGTCTCGGGAAGACTACGTGTTGCCAGTATCTTGGTCTGTATTACCATTGAAGGTTGACTCAGAATGATTCAAGTTTGTTCAACTTAGCAGAGCTACTCTTACATTTTTCCCCCTTCAGTTGATGTCGTGTCTATGAGTTTCTGTCGCGCATTCTTTGAATACTGATGAAGATCAATAGTCGATCGTTTTTCTGGCTATTCATAGAAACGGAATTCCATAGAGATAAGTACTAGGCGACAGCCCGTACGCGGCGGTGATAGTGAACCCCTCTAACCCATCTCTATTCTCCACCATATCAGCCTTGAATCCGGGGTATTGAAGGATCGTAGAGCGAGGAGGGTTGTACAGACCACGCAAGAACATTCCACCAATGATTCTTTGGCACGATATCTTCTATATGTCGAGAAAAAGCACGCTGATCCCCCTCCCCCATACGTGGAAGATTTACACGGAAGAGTCCGACAACCATTCGCTCCTCGGATGTGGGACCGATTTCGTGTGAACCCTGGGTATGGCGAAGCCGCCGTCGCTCAAAGCGGAGAGGTGGTTGTGCTCCTAGCGGCTGAACGGGAGGAATTTTACACACGAAGTAAAGTTACTTCAGGATCAAATGATTCCTTTCCAGGACGGTCAGGATCGTGGTATGTCCGATACTTTTGGATACATATGGTTCCCATTGAATTGAATTCCACAGAAAAATCATATCATCGATACTATCAGGGTAGCAGGGGACACGATCATATCACTTATCGTGCTCCCACTGCCTCAATTCAAATAGATATATGAATGCAGGGAATGCAGGGAATGCAGGGAACATTGAAGGCGTGCGATGATCCTGTGAATGCCTTGATAACGCTACCAACCTCATGTGAGCGCTGCCTTGAATGAAATCAGGGTCCCTAGTGCGCGCTAATATGCCACTTCTGGCGCCTGAACCTGAGCGGGATGGAAGCGCCGAGCATGTCTCGTAACGCTGCGTTGGGTGAGACAACAGCGCAGGCTAGCTTCCCACACGACAACTTCGACAAGCGCCTTTTTATTTAAATACCAATACCCTGCTGTCGCAACCTCACCAAAGCAAACTGTTTGTTACTGCAGCATCGCCGTACCCGAACTAGAAAAGATTAACGCACTCACCGCTGTCCTTCACAGTACTCTTCTGATGTCATCGCCAAGGTAATTATTGTAATTATTTTTTTACCAGGTCTGACACACCTTATGACGTGTAGCTCAGCACATCATGCTAGTACATGTCTGACGGATCATCCCCCTGATCCACCAAATCTCACCTCCGTGCTTAAGCTTGACAGCAAGCGTATTCTGAAGACCGGCTCTTTCAGTGTCATCTATCGTTGCTTGCATACACAGGGAATGAAGGTTGGTATCTTTGAACTGACACATTGCGCAAGAGTTACTTATATTCCATGAGTCTAGGTCGTAGTAGTAAAGGCTATTGCTTTCCCTCCTGGATTCGACCCAACCGAAAAGCACGAATTCGAACGAGTATGTTGATGTCAATGTTCCACCTTGCGTTTCATTCACTTTCAATGCAAATCTAGAAAGTAAGACGCGAACTAGCCATATGGAAAAGATTGAATCATCCAAACATTGCTCTTCTTCTGGGGACGGCATGCGGTAATGAGTTCGGATCCGATTATCTTTGCGCCGTTTCAACATTCATGTCAAACGGATCGCTGTTGGACTATGTCGAACAACGTAGGACTTCACTTTCACTTCCTGCTCGCGTCAGACTGGTGAGTGTGAGCCATCCGCTCCCAGTTTATACCATTCACTGGCGGTGTTGCAGATCAAAGGATCAGCTTCCGGACTCGCATACCGTACGTTTACCAATTACCAACACTAGGTGTCACTTAAATGACATCCTCCCATAGTACACTCACAAGGCCTCGTTCATGGAGATCTTCATCCGGTGGGTTATACCATCCGATTATGCCAATAGTTCATCACACTCATCATATTCGTAGAACAATATGTTGATTGATGACAACCATGTTGCTCGCCTCACCGACGTTGGGTTGTCCCAGACTCTTTGCCCTATGTCGACTCAATTTCCTTACCTGTACACTAAATCCGTTCGCCCGGGAGCCGTGTTATGGGCAGCACCAGAGCTGGTGTACCCGGGACTGTATCCGAAGCTCAAGTTTCAAGCCACGTTCCAAAGCGACATTTACTCTCTCGGTAGTATCATATCTTTTGTATGTTTTCTTTTTTCGCTCCTCGACTTCTTGGTCAATCGGACATGCAGGTGCTTTCAGGGGAATATCCCTGGCGAGATAGAGGGGAGGCCGAAAAAAAATTGAAAGAATTCCGGAATCCACCGCGTCCGATGTGGCCTGTGAACATTCCGGACAACGTTTGGGGCTTTATTGAGCGGTGTTGGTCGCCACGAGATCCAGAAAGTCGGCCATCAGCTCAAGAAGTATTGTCATTCTCGGATAAACTTGAAGAGACATTAAGACCAAAGTAGGTTTATGTATGATTTTTCTTCGAAAGTCCTGACATGTGATCGCAGCATCAACGTGGTGCTGTTTGGTGACGTAGGGTCCGGGAAGAGCTCGGTTGTTAATCTTCTTGCCGGGGAGCCAGTCGCACTGGAATCCTCAGGTGTGGAGCCTTGCACCGAGCGTCCCAGATCGTACCAGGTTTCTATCCAGAATTGCCAGTTTCGACTATGGGATACGATGGGATTCTCCCTTGCACGTGAGGGGTCCGGCAATCTTTTACCGTACGAACACGCGCATGCTGTTCTGCGAAACCTCCCTCACGGTGTCAGCCTTATCCTTCTCTGTGCGAACAAGGGCATGATCTCCCCTTCACTTCGTCGTCTCTACTGGTTGATCAACGATTTCTTCTACGCCGGTCGTTCCCCAATAGCCTTCATTGTCACCCATTTTGACAAACCCGACGAACAATGGTGGGATCGTAACAAACGTAATATTTTGGAACGAACCACTATCCCAGTTCAATCTATACCACATGCATGCGTCACCACGGATCCAGCTGGTCGCGATCGGAGCAAACATGCGCTACAAGTACTCTTGCAAACCCACGCCACCTCTGTCACCCCGATTCTCCTCCGTCCTGATCTCTCCTCTCATACAACAATATCTGAACTCGCGACCAACTGCAGATTGAGCAGTTTCGAGGTCACGGAATTAGTGAAGAAGTTCAGCCGACCACTACGTCGATTCAACGTTGTCTTTTTTGGAGAAACAGGGGACGAAATGAAGTCAATCATCAGTCTCATTGCTGGACGCCCAGTAGTGGCAACTTCTCCAGGGGGAAGAACCTGTACACTGGGTTCCAGCTCATGCAGAATCAGCACAGGGATGCAGCAGTTCTGCATCTGGGATACCATGTGCATCAACGAAGTTCATATTGACAACAACGTGTATATGGGAGCTTTGGAGAATGCCTCTCAGCTGATCCACAACCTGTCTGAGGAAGGTGGGATCGACCTGCTCGTGTTTTGCAAGAGATTCGGTCGCAAGTTTACCCCCGGAGAGGTAAATAGTCAAAGACTATTCGAAGAAACTCTTCGCAAGGGGCGGTTCCCGGTCGCTGTCATCGTCACTCACTTCGAATCCATACATTCAGAGGATAAATGGTGGCAGATGAAGGGAAAAGGTCTCGTCAAATCGATAGGCGGGGACGTGATCGGACACACCTGTATCCCGCCGCTGGCGAACTATGATCCAAACCGCAGCAAGCTCGACAAAGCACGAGTAAAGGCTAGGTTACGGATTGAATCTATGCTCGAAGATTGTTTCTCGTCCCGCCGAGCCGGGGCTTCCAAAGTGAGGGGAATCTTCGAGATGATGATGATCAGTAGATGGGGCCAGAAGACGAGTACTATCAGGATCCACGGAGATCCCCTTGGGTTGACCAGGCAGCCGACAGTCTAGAGATTCGGGAAGTTACGTGTATGGAAACATTCGCGCGTTTGTGTTTTATAATAATATCTGTTACAGTACTTTGTCGACATCATGACCGGCGACCTATACTACATAAGTATCAGAAATACGAAGGACTCACAAGGTTGCTCTCAGTATGCCAAGTTGGCCCTATGATACTACGGTACATATTTTATTTGTGCAAGTGTCACGTAAGGCGTCCACTCAACATCCAACTCTAACTTCAGTCTGGCCACCAGATACTGGCTACTCTAATTGTTGTAATATGTACGGTAGTTAGCGTAACGCATTTTGCACGAAACGCGGTCGCTAAGTGCTTACTGTCATGGTTACTTTCATCTTGCATCAACATCCGGTGAGTCCACATCTTGCAAGATGGTCTCCCTTCAAGATATGGTGCGTTTTGCAAGATATGGTGAGTCTTTCAAACGCTTTGCATCCATTACCGACCGCCCTCATCCTCGCCCTCCGCCATCATTGTTGCCCGCCTCTCCTGTCGCCCGCCCGCTCTCGCCTACTACCCTCCGCCAACATGCCTTCATCCCCGCACGAGGTGACCACGCCGCCTCGCCCTCTCCGTCGCGTCGCCCTTGCCCAGTTGCCCTCATCATCGTCCTCGGTGTTCTGACTCTCACCCTCACATCGCGCCGCCAACCGTTGTGCCATCCGAGGTGGCACCACCAGGCACGCGCCTGGTCTGGCACATGCCCTTCCTCGGTTGTCATTGTAGTTGGAGCTCAGCATACGAACATGAGGAGTCATTCATTCAATATTTACCACGATATCGTCGGGTCATACTTAATAAAAGGCAGAGCTTCCTGATCTGATTCCTTGATACTCCACTGAATTTTGATGGAGGCATGTTTGCGAAGTGATTCTGTGATACCGTGATACAACCCACATGAATGAAGCAGCGTTGCTGTAGTCACCATACCTCATGTTTCAAACAGAAGTCACAACTATTCACAGTCAATCACCAAATCTATCAAGATGAATTCCCTTCCTTCAGGCGGGATCAACAACCAAATATCAGATTCGAATTTCCTGTATTGCTCAGCGCTCAGTTGTCAAATTTTCAGCTGCTGTAACCTAACAGGTCTATATCCGCACTCCTTGTTCCACACCTACCTCGGTTGCCCGATAGTGTGCCTCCCAAAGGACTTGTCCCATCTCTGAGGGACTACAATCTCGGTGAACTCTTGTGCGCCAACCACACGTTCGCTATCTTGTTGCCTATCTCCAGACAACGGATTCCGCACACTCACCGATATAACTCGCTCTTGGATCCGCATCTACTCCGCCTTCTTCAGTACAAGTCGTTGGGAAGGGCAGCGACAATGCGGATCTGAACAAATTAATGACGGCAAGAGGCCTGAGTTCAGAGGTGGATATCTCCGGAGTGGAATGTATCCCGGATGTACCATGACTGTTAGAGGCGGAAGCAATTACCGTCTACCGCGACGACACACTCCCAAATGCAAGCGAGGGAGGAGAAAAGACAGCGGCCATCCGAATCTGGCGCTGAGCGAGATGTACTTCGTTTCCCTACTTTAACCTAGGGTGCAAATGTGAGAAGCGGAAAGACTGGTGAACTTAGTCTCACCTGCATATTCACACGTCTGGAGAATGACAGGAGACGTGGCCAAAGGTCAAGTTTGACCGTTAATATCAGAGAAAATGCGCGAGCGAGGACCTGAAGAGTGGGTCTCTGGATGGCGCCTCATTAACACTGACCGTCTGCGTGCAAAGCCGAAATTGAAATGAAACTGAACTTCCACGATACGGGTACGGCTTTCTCATTCTGCCGTCTGGGCAGGTGTAGGGCAGTCTTGGAACGTAACACGGAGAGAAACTTGATCAGGTTACGCCGTGAGTTTTACTTAATTCGCTGGCATACCTCCTGGTGGGTTCCTAAAATGGATCAGCGACTCAAAAAAAAGTGGGAGGAAAACATGACCTGCCATGGAGGAAATTGAGGATGTTCGAAGGTCCACGGAACCTCAGCGCTCAGTTAGGGGTGAATTTTACGGATCCAATGTTCGGACCTTCATACATAACAATATGTAACTTACCGTATTGATTCCATTTCGGGCTCCATGTGTGGACGGGATTTTATCACGAAATGTGCGGAGTGACGTGATGGGCCGAGAATTTGCGAGTAAGGGTACGTGTAACTGCTGAGCGAGGTTAGCGACTCGTCGCCAAAGGACTCGGAGCATAAATAGAAAAAGTTACAACACAGGTCGTGCTAACCTCGCCAGTTACCATTTCGCAGTTCGCTCTGATACCCTCTTAATTCCAAGTAAAATGTCGTCAGGGAGGTATGCCATCATCTTTCTACTGGTCTAAAGTTTGACCTATGCTTTTTCAGCTCGACAGGTCCCCATACAAAAGTTGATTCAGATGTCTCCGACCCGCCTAACCTCACCGGAATGGTCAAGCTGGTTCGCATTGCTGCAACTGGCTCCTTCAGTGTCGTGTATTGTTCCCTGTATGGAGATACAGAGGTTAGCATGCTTGCACTAGAACATCACTCAAGATTTCACCCGTTCCCCGCGTTCAGGTCGCTGTTAAAGCCACTACTTTCCCTCCTGGATTCGACACAGCCGAAAAAGACGACTTCATGCGAGTAAGCTGACGACAGTCTATCAGTCGTACATTTTGCTGACCTTCTGTGTCTATGTAGAAAGCTACGCGTGAGTTTCGAAGATGGGGAAAGTTAAAGCACCCAAACATTGTCCCACTTCTGGGGACAACATGTGACAAAACCTTCGGATCCGATTATCCCTGCATTGTTTCGATGTGGATGAAAAATGGAACAGTCACAGAGTATGTCAAACAGCATGGAGTTGAGCTCTCACCTCCTCATCGTATCCGACTAGTGAGTATCTGCAATCTTTTTCATGTTGTATATGACTGGCTGTCCTGCAGATCAAAGGATTAGTCGCTGGGCTGGAATATCGTATGTTTTCCATTTTTAGCTATTGCCGTCATTTATGACATCCTCTCGTAGTTCATTCACAGGACATTGTTCATGGGAATGTTCATCCTGTTTGTCGCATCGTCTCATTGTGATTCCGGCTTGCCATACTTATCATATCTGTAGGGTAACATTTTGATTGATGATGACCTGAACGCACGCCTCACCGACTTCGGATTCTCTGTGTCACTATGTCCGATACAGGATCAATTATCTCACCTCTGGACCGATGCCATTCGTCCCAAGAGACCGTTGTGGATTGCGCCGGAACTGCTGTATCCAGATTTGTACCCGAAGATGAAGCCTGAAGCCACGTTTCACAGCGACATATATTCTCTTGGTAGTATCATTGTCTACGTATGTCATCTTTGATTTTCATCCCTCTCTTCTCAATTGGACATGCAGGTCCTCTCAGGCCAGTATCCTTGGCGAGACAGAGCAGAGGCCGAAAATAGATTAAGGAAATTTCAGAATCCATTACGCCCGTCGTGGCCTGTGATTATACCGGACGGTGTTTGGGAGTTCATTGAGCTATGTTGGTCCCCTCGGGATCCAGGAAGTCGGCCATCAGCCCAGGAAGCATTGTCGTTTTGCACAGATAAACTCGAGCAATTATTGCAGCCAAAGTAGGTTGATGCGCTGTTCATTTTCTGGTTTCTGACGACCGATCACAGCATTGTATCCGATGTGAATGTCGTGCTATTTGGTGTTCTTGGGTCTGGGAAGAGCTCGATCATCAATCTTCTCTCTGGGGAAGAGATTGCTCAGGTATCCTCGGGCGTGGAGCCTTGCACTGAGCGTCCCAGATCATATCGGGTTTCTATCGATGGAATTGATTTTCGATTATGGGATACCATGGGATTCTTTCTTCCGCCCATTGGTCCCATCAGTCATCTTTTGCCATATGAACACGCGCATGCTGTCCTGCGAAGCCTCCCTGATGGTGTTAACCTGATCCTTCTCTGTGCGGACAAGGACACAATCCCTCCTTCACTTCGCCATCTCTATTGGTTGATCAACGAATTCTTTTACGGTGGTCGTGCCCCGATAGCCTTCGTGGTGACTCACCTTGACACACCCGACGAAGAGTGGTGGGAACGAAACAAACGAGACATTGCCGAACGAACGACCATCCCCGTCGAATCTATTCCACACGCATGCATCACTACTGATCCAGTTGGGTATCATCAGTCCAAAAAGTCGCTCAAAGAACTGTTGCGCACTTACGGCACTGTCGTCGCTCCAATTCCCCTCCGTCTTGACCTTTCATCTCGAGCTTCTTCCGACTTCATTTCCCACTGTAAACTGACTGAATCCGAGGCCATGGGACTAATAGAGAAGTTCAGGAGACCACTACGACCGTTCAACGTTCTTTTTTTCGGAGACACCAAGACTGGAATAAGCTCAACGATCAACCTCATTGCCGGGCATCCAGTCGCGGAGACCAGTCCAGGGACTAAAGCCATCGCATCTGGTTCCTATTCCTACAGGGTCAGCACGGGAATGCAGCAGTTCCGTATCTGGGATGCGGTAGGCGCCAACGAAGTCCACATCGATCGCGATGTCTACATTGGAGCTTTAGAGAACGCCTACCGGCTTACTCGTGACTTGTCTAGCGAGGGTGGCGTTGACTTGGTGGTGTTTTGCAAGAGATACGGGACGTCTACCCCGGAAGAATGGGATTGTTTCAAGTTGTTTGATGAAATAATTTGCAAGGGAAAATCTCCAGTCGCTGTCGTCTTCACTCACGTTGAACCGCCGACTTCAGTGGAGGAATGGTGGAAGAATGAACTCAAAGACCTCGTGAAGTCCATGGGCGGTGATGTGATTGGTTATTCCTATATCCCGCAGCTGGAGAACCTCGATCTGAATGGCGTTGAATTCAACAAAACCCTGGTAGCATCTAGGTTTCGCATCGAATCTATGCTCGAGGATTGTGTCACTTCTCGTAACACTGGCTTTTTGAGGGAAGGAGTGCAAGCAATGACAGGGAGATACACAATCTGCCGAAGGACGACCATCAAAAACTTCATGAATCGCTACGGGATGAAGAAAGAGCAGGCCGAGAGAGTCATCCAATTATACAATGGTTGACACGCACATGGGAGAGGGAGACTAGTAGTGTACGTGGTTGTTGGCATCATTTAAATATTATTCCTGGTCGAACCTGGTCTGCTTGTGCTAATACAAAGTCTGTGCTGCGGCCGGGAGAACGCGCGGGAAGGAAGAAAAGCGGATAGCATTGTGTACTACGCGATACTATCACTACGAGCGGTGGGCACCAGGACGAGGTAGTGACAGTGAATACGACACGAGTGATGCACGGTGCGGGAGATGATGGGCGAAAGCGCGCAGTGCTTACTGGCCCCGACCAACGAAACCTGCCAGGGGCGTGAGCTGCGAGGGTGGGCGGAACTGCATCGCCGCGTGAGCCTGAGGTCGAGGATGCCGAAGAGGTGCCGAGACTGGGAACGCGATCGAGGCTGGGAGTGGTGGGCGGGTGCGAGACAAGTCAAGGGGCGGCCTGGATGGGGAGATCAGGGCGCGCGCTAAGTGGCCCCTTGAACCTTCCTTACTTAACTCCGGTCGGCGCCTGCCGCGACCGAGTCTCCATCAACTCCTCTGCCTAACTCAACCCCCTGCTTCCACCGCCGACATCTCGAGCCAAGCTTCGCTATTTTAAGTGCGCCACGATGCTCTTTCTACCTATGAGGTATGAAGTGCTGTCTTAACTGCTGTTTGCTCTACTTTGACACTCATGTCTGAAGGTTTCACCTGTGCCGTAGCCCGTAGGACATGTTCGTAAGTATGTGTCCATATAAGTCGACGTAGCGCCCCCGCAAGATCTATGTAAACTCTGTGAGTCAGGGGATCAATGTGTGAATGTAACCCGACTGACTTCAAGGATTACTTCGAGCTCGGGAAGTGGACGCACTAGTACTACAGCATTATCGAGACGTAAGTACAGCGAAGTCGATTCGAGCTTGGTCCCTACTTAACACTGCTATAGATTTTTTTCCTTGAATGCTATGAAACGACATGTGACCCTATCGCGCCTCTGGACCTATTCTAGCGTACCTCATGTCACAGCTTGCGCAATCCCTCGCAGCACCAACGCCGTGTACTTCCGAAAATGGGGACAAGGTACGTTATCCAATAACACCTTGGTTAGACTTCCTGTAGCTGTCATGGTGTTTGTTTTGAGTCTCTCATGTCCCCATGTCACAAACGTGACCTTGCTGTCATCAGTGCGGTATCAACAAGATAAATATTTGGGTCTGTCGTTATCAGCACCTAGGGAACGCTTTTCCGCTCTGACAGAATGTTTCCTAGGTGTGTCTTGATTTTATGCTGTCTTCGTCACTCTGATGTGTAGTTCTCAGCTCAATAGATGGGCTTCTGGAAGATGGTCTCGCCAATCTTCCAAATCTCACGAGCACGCTGGACCTAGATAGCAAACGTATTTCTGGATCTGGCTCTTTCAGCGTAGTATTTCGTTGCTTGAATACACAGAAACAAAAGGTTAGCATGTTGATACTCAGCCTTCGTTCGTGTTTTTACGTGTACTCCATGTATCTAGGTCGCAGCCAAGGCTATCATTTCTTCCGGCAGAGAGAATGAATGCGGGCGAGTGAGTTGGCAATAATGTCTTGTTTTGTATTCCATTCATCGGAAATCTAGAGAGTGGTACACGAGTTCTTAATATGGAAAAAACTCCAGCATCCCAACATCGTTCCACTGCTGGGGTGGGCATCCGGCGGTGCTTTCGGAACCGATTATCCCTGCATGGTTTCCACATGGATGCCAAATGGAACACTCTTCGGATATATGAATGAGCGTTTTGTGCTCCTTGACCGCGTCGAGCTTGTGAGTAATGCATCATTTGGTTGTAGACTCCCAGTTCGTAATTGAACTTGTCGGTGTCATAGATCGAAGGATCAGCTGCCGCACTGGAGTATCGTATGTTTGCAGGTTTTGGTTATCATAAACATTATTTAACATCCTCCCTAGTTCACTCGCAAGGCATTGTACATGGCGATTTCCATCCTGTAAGTTACGTTGTCTGACCAAGACGTCCGCCAGTCGGATTTAAGTACCATACAGGCCAATATATTGATTGATGCTGACCGGCGCCCATGCCTCACCGACTTTGGATTGTCGAAGACCCTCGACCGAGGATCGGATCAGTCCGATCCCGTGTGTCCTGGCGCGGTACTGTGGGCAGCACCAGAACTTCTATTTCCAAAATTGTACCCGAAGCTCAAGTTTGAAGCCACGCTGCAAAGCGACATTTACTCACTCGGTGGTGTTGTTCTATATGTACGCCATTGTTGCTCAGCCTTCAATTTCTGTCCTCGAACCGTTCATCGGGCATCTAGATCCTTTCAGGAAAATATCCTTGGAAAGACAGAGGGGAGGCAGAGCATGGATTAAGAAAATTCCAGAGTCCTCCTCGCCCGACCTGGCCAGCAAATATTCCGGACGGTATTTGGGAGTTTATTCAGCGATGTTGGTCTCTGCGAGATCCTGGAAGTCGCCCATCAGCCCAAGAAGTGTTGTTATTCTGTACGGAGAGACTAGAGGTATTATTACGACCAAAGTAGGTTCATGTTCAATTTTCTTTTTGCAAAGTCCTGACTGTCGATTATAGCCCTGCGTCTGAAATGAACGTCGCGCTGTTCGGCGCTCTTGGGTCCGGGAAAAGCTCGATTATCAACCTCCTCGCGGGGGAGCGAATCGCACGGATATCCGCAGACGTGGATCCTTGCACGGAGCGACCGAGATCGTACCAGATTTCGATCGACGGAAGGCGATTTCGGTTGTGGGACACGATGGGATTTTTTCTTGCACAAGGGGCTCCCGCTAGTCACCTTTTACCTTACGAACACGCGCATAGTGTCTTGCGAAATCTCGCTGATGGCGCTAACCTGATCCTTCTCTGTGCGGACAAGGGCATAATCACCCCCTCGCTTGGTCGTCTCTACTGGTTGATCAATGACTTCTTCTACGACAATCGTGCCCCGATAGCTTTCATTGCGACTCACTGTGACGCTTCGGACACGAATTGGTGGGAACATAATGTGCATGATATCGCCCGGCTAACCGGTATTCCTGTTCAATCTATTCCGCATGCGTGTATCACCGCGGATCCCGCCGGTCGTGATCAATCTAAACATGCGCTGGAAGGACTCTTGAAAATTCATGCAGTTCCCCCAATTTCCTTGCGTTCTGATCTTTTGTTTCATCCGAAGGCCACTTCCGACCTCACTACACACTGCGCGCTGAGCAATTCCGAGGCTACAGCGCTTGTGGCGACGTTTAACAAACCAGCTCGCCCATTTAACGTTGTCGTTTTTGGAGAAATAGAGCCCGAAAAGCGATCGATTATCAATCTCATTGCTGGGCCTCCCGAGACCAACTTAGGCGCAATATCCCATTCATACAGGGTGAATACGGGGATGCATCAGTTCCGCATCTGGGATCCAATGGATGTCAACGAAGGACAGAACTTTGGGCACGAAGCAGGAACTCGAGCTTTGGAGGAAGCTGCTCAACTGGTTCACGACGAGGGTGGCGTTGACCTGG
>JBBPSN010000614.1:0-13324 GCA_038093615.1 Austroboletus olivaceoglutinosus | reverse complement strand
GCATCGACGAATAGACGCCCGACCCTAGTACTGCATCGTCGTCGTCTCGATCACACCCACGATCGATCTACTCGAAAAACGTCTATGTCAACGTCCCCAGACGTTGGTCAAGGCAGCGGCAACACGACGGGGCTCCGCATCGCCATACAGATATCCAGATACGCAGGGTCTGATTCCGGCGTGAAAATGCCCCGCCGAACGCAGAAATCGACCAACGCCATCGCAGAGCTTGGCTTAAACCGCCCCTCGCGCAAGCGGGGCAGCACGTCTGCAACGTCCATCGCCTTGAATGTGTTCACCTCGTCTCCTCCCTCCCCTTCGGACCGTGTGAGCGGCACGACGGACCCGTCGTCGGGCAGGCGCAGTTCGTAGAGGTAGTAGATCCCTGGTAGGAGCCACCCCGAGGGGACCGGTTCGCATAGTTGAGCATGCCCATCGAGCGCACGCGTTGACGAACAAAATCGGGTGCGAACCCAGCCTCCTCCATGCATTCTCAGATGATAGTTTCGTTGGGCGTCTCCCCGAGCCCGATTCCTCCACCGACGGTGCAGTCGTATGCACCAGGCCATCTAGCAACGAGTCAATCGTCATACACGCGCACTGCGATGAATCAGACAAGGTCAACATACGTGCGCTTTGTGAGTGACCTGCAAGCAATGCAAACTCTCGTTTCTCTTGTGACAGAACAATCATAAAAAGGAAAAGGCTGGAACTCATTCATTTGGCGCGGGAAATAGAGGGCTTGCAAAGCTTACCCGTCAAGAGAGGCAGCGCGTTTGATCCCAAACGCAAGACTCAACCCAGAGCGAGGATGACGTTCCCTTGGCGGCGTGTAAACTGGGTACGTCTCGTCGCTCCAACTTGTATCCGCACGGGCGTCGCGCGTACCTTTTGACATGTCCGAAAAGACGCCCCTCGTTCGCCACTTTTCCAAGAGCGCGCGGACGGCATTCGTTCGCGCCTCCTCGTCGGCGACGCTATCAGTGAAACAAATTACCCAGGGAGAATTTGGGCGGTCTGGTCTGCAACGCATGTTCCATATCGATTTGAGGATCTCGTCCACGACGCTGGGCCGCGAGAATCCAATGGGACTCGTGGATGCAGAGCGCAAAAACATGGGAAGGAGGTGCTCTTCCTTTTCGGGTGTAACGGCGCCAGCATTGCACGATGCGCGGTGGCCGACAGCAGAGTCGTCGAAAGGGCCCATAGGGAGCGCAAGGTTGATGGCAGAATGCACGAGCTATGAGTCTGGTACCGCCGACGCGCGTTCACCGAGAGTGTGTTTGCAAGTGTGAAGCGGGATGCGATGATCCCCACAGGCAGTGAATTGTGTGCTCCACGGGAGAAAAACGCGAGCGCTGCAAGTAGATTAGATGGACCTTGCACCGCATCTGGCCGATGACATGCCCCGGCTTTGTTTGTACATAATACTAGTCAACTTCATTCTGTCATGTCCAACAGCAGCTCACCCAGCAGCAGTGGCAGCTGCTCAAGCCTTTTGGTGGCATGTAGCCACCTCAGCAGCCCCAGTGTGTCTCAGTCTTCTGATGGTTTCAATTCTGACTTGCCAACAACAATCTCAACCAAACCTGATGAGCGGGCTCAAGCCTTGCTCAATGCTCATCCTACACCCTCAGACGAGTACAATAGTCTTATCACCCATCCTAAACCCTATTCTGTCACCTGGAATCATTGTATCCAAGTCATTCATTCACTACAAGAACCATACAACGACTTGCTGGTGCGTACTTCTTACTCCATACCCCTATCTATTCGAAGAAACTCATCTGTATTGCAGATGATTGTGGACAACATAACCCTTCAGGAATACCATCTAATACTACACATCTCTTCAGAGATTGAGGAATACAACCTATGTGTTAAGTCAGTAAAAAATTATTTCAGCAAGAGTGAATGCTGACTTGTGTTACGTCCTGCGAAGGACGGATCGACTTTCAGTAGACGGGGTACCGTTCAAACGAGAGTTCAACGGTGGGTTTGAGAGATGCAAGGTAACTCTGCCGAGTTGACCTGTGTCGACAACGTCCAACAGACGGTATGAACCAGTACTGTGACGCGAGATAGGACGGGCCGCGCGCAAACCGGCGGGGAAGGGAAACGAGACCACTTGGCAGGCGAGTCCGTTTATGATCTCGAGAATGTCCTCTTAAACAGCAGGACGGTGACAGAGGACGAAGTGGATCGGAAAGAGGTACTTGATTGAAAGTAAGACTAAGATGCCCTTCATGGTAAGGGACTTGTAGGTTAAATACTACGGTTGGTGGTCCGTGCAGAAGGGTGTATGGTGAGTAAGCGGCGGCTGACTGAGCCATCATGCTGACTAGTGGGGTATCACTAAGTAAATACGTTAGTGACATAAGGTTGTCGTGTTGAACGATGTTAGCGATAGTAGTCCATGAATGGGGTTCGGCAGGCAAAGTTATCAAGAGAAGTAAGTGAGAAGAAAAACAGAAAACGTAACATAGAGAGGTAAGTGGAAAGAAAAACAGAAAACGTAACAACTTGCATGGGGATTTTCAGACTTTTGTATCGCCTAGCTGAACAACAGCTTGTGGCTATGGCTCCGTTCCCTATGCATGAAATGCCTATTGAGCATTTTTCCAACCTGATGTACAAATTCCTCTGAAGCCACTTGCTTACGATGGATAATGTGCTCATCCTATAACCTCACCTCAATACAATGGTCAGAGATTTGCAAATTCCAGATTTCTATCTCAATACAGAGCCCATATCCAGTTTCTCATTCGACTCTACGCCATGTTGGATCAGCGAGTGTGGCCTTTCTTCAACAAGAGAAGAGATTCTGGATAAGCTACATCAGTATGTTGATGAAGAACCAGAAGTAGACTGTGCATTCTTGGTGGACATTGAAGAAACCTCACTTCCCCTCCCACCCAAATCACATCCACTACGACTTGAGGCAGAACTACCTTGTGCTGCATTCTGATTGACTACCCACCCAGCAAATTCTCTCCCTCATATTGTTGTTCAGAACATCCAGTGGATCAATGTTGAATCCATCACCGTATCTGTATTTCTCCAAGGGCCAGATGGCTGTTTCAACTTTGAAGAAGAGGGTGAGTGGTCTGCAACAGGAGTAAGTAATATTCTCGTGTCTTTGTGTAACGAGGTGCTGATACATATTTTGCAGCAAATGCTCCCAGAGCAGGAGCCCGAGATGGCACAAGTAGATAACATGTTAAATGTGGCCACACGCCGTCTTCTAGCGAAGGCAGCTCACTTGATGCAAACAACCGATCCAGAATACGAAAAAGTCCAACAACTTCTGGCAGCAAGCACAGGTGCTACATTTCCCTCTAACTGGCCATTCTTCCTTCAACACTTTCGCCATGCAATGTATGAGACTGCATACCAAAGGTGAGTTGCAAGGTGGCAAATATTTTTCTATGTCTAATTAGAAAAAAATTAAGGTACAAAAAGTGGCGACGGCGAACTTGATCATGCCATCATTGGCACAAGGAGAGGGTGTACACTGCATGAATAGAGTGCAAGGAATACAACGTAATGATGTGGCAGTAGACGTTAGAGTAGTCCTGGTCGTTGGGCTGGTTCATCAAATAGATATGTAGCTTGAACTCGCCCGATTACTTGCCAGGAAACAGACACTAGGACACATTGCATGGACGGAGCAAAGAAATCTGCACATGGCAGCACCAAAAAGTGCTACCACCTACTCGCCCAATTTTACCAGCAGCCTGCAGCAAACCCGCCCTCAGATACCATGGTTTGGCTCGTTATGGATGGGGTGTCGGCGTGTCACATAGGAAGCTCCAGCCTCCATCCTCACGTGCCATGGTTTGGCTCGCTATGGATGGGGGTGTCAGCGTGTTGCATAGGAAGCTGCCGCTGCCTCCATCCTCGCGTGCCATGGTTTGGCTCGTTGCGGATGGGGGTGTCGGCGTGTTGCACAGGAAGCTGGCAGCTTCCATCTTCGCGTGGTCGGCGCATGCCCTTGGCCTCGTCGTCGTCGTCGTCGTCTAGGCAGCTGCAGCATCCTGAAGTGGGCCAGGGCGGGAGCTGAGGGTAAAGGGTCATCAACGGGACATAAGGGGAATGGGTGGGGACGCGAGCGACACTGGCACCTAAGAGAGAGTAAGAGGGGACGTACGGAGGCAGGCGGCGGCGTCAGCACGCGTGTCATCTTGAGGAGGTGGGCACATACTGCATTGCCGTTGTCTCCGGCGTCGTCGTCGTGCTACCGTCGGCTTCACATTGTTGTTAGTGAGGTGGTACACCGTTGCGTTGCCAATGCCCACAGTGACGTCGTCATCGAGGTGGCAGGCCCGTCATGCGGCTCATGCCATTGTCATAACTTTCGGGGGGTGAGCGGGGAGGATGGGGGGACATACTTGCATCATCCACGCCCTCATCATCATCGAGGTTATGAGGCCGGGGCACGGGGGAGTTGGTGGGACGGGAGTAAGAGGTCAGGATGGGAGCGGGGATATTACGACGTACCAAATCCAGTGGTGTCAGTCACTCAGACTCACCCTCTTGCATCGTCGCTGTTGAAGCATCAGCATGTGGTCGCGTTGTGCCTAACCTCACCGCTGCTGTCATCTTCGTCGGGTGCTGAGCGCCGTTGCGTGCCCGTGCCGGCGTCATCATCGTTGGTGGTGGGTGGTGAGTGCGCCGTTGCAACACCATCATCGTCATCGCTAAGGGCATATCGTAAGTCGAGCAAGAGAAAGAGGAAGGAGAACACATCTAGGGCAATTGAACGTGGGCGATGACAGCGATGGAACGGGCAGTGGGACGTACTTGCGTCGCTGTGTGGCAAACCACGTGACACGACTCACCCGCGGGTACAGAAGGCGCAAGACCACGACGCTCATGTCGTCCTCGCCATCGCTGACGGCTCCGGCAGCGCGTGTCACATCCTTTGCTTATTCCGACAGTCTCAGACCATTGTTTGTGATGTGTCGGCAGGGTCATGAGATGCACGAGCCGCTCGCGGCTGCGCTTGCATTCACGCTGCGCAGGACTGAATTCCCGCCGGAGACGCTCATATGCCTACCTGACCAATCATGAGTGCTAGCAAGAGCACAGAGTAATAGACAGACCTTGTTTCAAACCATCATATCGCATATACAGCCAAGTTGCTATGGGGGGCCCCAAATGTGTGACATATTCCTAATCTGTGAAATTTGGTCAGGATATCCGACCAGATGATCCATTTTTGGCAAGTACATACAACCTCCTCGTCAACGGGACGGGCACCCTCGTCATTGTTTCATTCCATCATCCACTGCGCTCTCGTCAGCCCCCACCCTCGGCTCTCCGTGGCCATTGCATCGTCGTTGTGGTTTTGGGCATGCCGTTGCATACCCGTGCCCTCAGCGTCGTCAATGAGGGGTGGCACGGTGGGTGAAGAATCGAAGACGGGCGGGGGGTGCCGGGGGACTTGCCTGCGCGCGTGCCCGCGCCCTCAACGCCGTCGTCAGAGGTGTTGGACGCGAGGGTGAACTACATGGCGCACCATGGTGCTGCCGTCGGTGAGCAGAAGGGGAAGAGAGCGAGTGGGGGACCCACCGTCACCATCCACCAACCTACCACCCACCAGTGCCTCGTCGTCATCAAGTGGATGGGCGGCCTTCACTGCCCGTCGTCGTCATTGCAGACGTGACGCACGCCATCATTGCGACGTTACCCAACACCTCTTCCTCCTCTTAATCGACATTGCGGTCCCAGGCGCGCTGTTGCATGCCCAGGCCCTTGTGGGTGCGTCGTTGGGCGCCGTGTCATCGTTGTGGTGGTGGGGAGAGAGGGAAGATGGCGGTGGCATTAGCGGGCCCGCTACGTGCGTCGCTGAGGCGATGACACGCTTCCAATTATCGACGTTGATCGGCAGGGTGAGGGGAGTTTGGGCATGAAATACGGATGGGGGACGTACCGGGCGAGACAATGGCGGCAGCGTTAGCGGGACCTGCGTCGTCGTTGTCGTCGAGGCAGCCCTGGTGTCAAAAAATTGTGCTCCAAATTTGCTTCCCGACATGCACCACTGCCGACGGAGTCCGAACGAAGCCACACGTGACATGTGACATTATTACCGAGGTAGCTAGATACTGTTATTAGAGCCAGTTCGGTAGTCCTCTGGAGTACTTATGTCCAGGTACTATTTCGGTTGTTAGTTCGGCTACATCATCCCCGTTGTCTTGGTGGCTTCGGCACGACGGCTGTGAGGTCATGTAGTGAGCGTTTGGAGCTCAAAATTTCATGAACAACATGCCTCCACCTCCCCTCTACCCACCTCCTCCCCACCTCCTCCCCAGCTATGTTCACACTTTTTCTGTCGGATTTGTCTGCTTCATCACACTTTGCAGTCACAAGGTAGTTGAACTCATGTCTCAGAATGAACTCCAGAGATGATTGCATGTCTCTCCTTGGATGTCTGATGAGATACACAAACTCCTTGATTTCCTTATCAACAAGTGATCCAAACTCATGGAAGCAGGAGACTTTCCAGCTCCTGTCTATAATGCAGCTGCAAATGCCATTGGCACTGACAAGCATGGCATGTCTGTAGGGACAAAGTGGATGGGGTGTGTCACTCTCATTTCTTGCTAGTTTGTTTTAATTGTGTTTGTACTCTAGTTAAAATGAATATATAATGCCATTGAATCATATTGATCATGTATATCAGTACAGTGCAAGGGAGCCTCATGGCCCCTTTTTGAAACAGTGGGTGGGAGTTCTATGTGAAGATGCAGGAGATTTATCCACAGGATGGTGCTCAAGGCATATTTTGTTATGACCTGTTCATTTCCTTTCTTGTTCCTTTATCTTATACTATTCCTTTTCTTTCCTTTGTTGTCCTCTTCTTTTTACCTACCCTCACTGCAGCCACATCTGTCAAATTCTGTGCATAGACTGCCTCCATTAACTCTTTTGTATGCTGCTCAACCAGCTTTTCTTTTACATGCTTTTTAGGTGGTGATGATGCATACCAATAATGATGTGTACTTACAATTATGCATTCCACCAGCATGGACCATCTCCTTACTGTATTTAACCTAAGTCTATGCCGCTTTGTATACCAGCTTAGTCTTACTTTCAAATAAGACATCATCTCTGCTTCCTACAGATGGAACCTCTCCCTATTGCATGGTACTTGGCAAAATAGTCCTCGTCCCACTAATTGAGTGGACGCTTCTGCTTTGCACTTCTCCAAGTGTTGTCTAGTTTACAAACTGATGAACACCCATCAACCATCTCAGTCTTATCATCTACATGGACTTCTGACAAAACCCTTGACCTTTAAGGCCAGACCATCTATATCTAGCCAAGGTACCCTCATTGAGAGTCGCTGTAACATATTTGTTCATGACCCAGCGATGTCCAGTCCAGCCACTGATCAAGTCACCCCTTCTCCTACTTTAACCCACTTCTTGTCTGGCTATGGTATAGCAGGCCATCACTCCTCTCAATCATCTATGCAAGTGATAGGAACTATTCCAATGGACCAGCTATATCAAATTGGGCAGGATATTGTGTTGCATGAACCATATGTTCAGGTGACAGCCACCTATAATGCTATGTCAATGTTATATTCAGTTTTCTCAGACCATACTTCAGATTCATTGGTGGGTAAACAAACATTCTCAGAAATGTCCATGGCTGGCCAACAGCCTTTGTCATTTACAAGTTGCCCCTCCAAGCTTCCTCTCCAAAAGAAGCCACCCACTACTCCTTCTCATACGAGGTCAAAGCCAACTAAGCAGTTCTCTACTTTGGACCACACAGGACTTACTGCAAAAGTGTCCTCTGACAAAGGCCTGGGAACCCCAGTCAAGACAGCCTTTGCTAAGGTGGTTGGATCAGTATTGGGCAAGCATAGCAAGACCACTGTGGGGCCAGATATGTCCATCCCTTTGGCAATCACAAGCATGACTGCTCAGATCAGTTACCTTGGAAATATGCTGGAGAAGGTGCTTCCCCTTGATTCCTCTTCCCCACAAGCTCCCCCATCACCTCCACCACCCCCACTTCCAGCTCCCGAACAAGTCAATTACATTGTGCTCACTGTGAAGAACTTGAATTTGGATATTGCTCTCCCTTAACATGTCTGCTCATATACAGCTTATGTATTTATACAAAACAAGGAATTTCACAAGACATATACTTTGATGCAAGATTTATATATCCATTGTGACATCACTCATGAGATCTATAACACTGCACACCAATTGGGCATGTTGCCCCAGTTATTTCTCCCCCCAGATTACTATATGGACTATCTTGCTCCATCTGCCATTGTTGGAGGAAACTCTGGAGGAAACCATGGCACTCTGTCTGCTGCTGTTGGAGAGAACTTCATGTCATCTACTTCATCTGCCCCTGCTTCCAACTTCTATGAAAGCTATGCTACATCATCTGTATCTGGTGCAGGTTCCTATAATTATAAAAGCTTCGCTGCCAAGTCTGATAATGTACAACTAGAGGACATGTACAATAATTTGCACCTTGATCGCTCATTTGCATAGCCCTTATTGTAATGTTTCACATATTTGTATGGATACAGAATGCATTTTTTGTTTTCATAGTTATTCGTTTAGCTCCCACCCACTCTCATCGTTACTATTATTGCCATCAAGTTCCCTCTGGCACTGCTTCCTAATAGCCATGTAGTCCTGCCACATCACATTTGCAATCCTATCTTGTAATGCCTGTGCCTCCAACAGAATATCAGTATTATGCACATCAACATTGTTGATTGCTGAGTCAGGCCCTGAGCCACCTTCCCATATACTTTCATTTACTTCATCATCATTGTTGGGAATGTTGCCTCTACTTGGATCATGAATGCAAATGAAGTTGTGAATAACACAAAGAGATGCAGGAACTTGAGCCTGCACTTTAATGGGAAAACCTGGAGCAAGTTGAAGGATGCAGAATCTTCCTTTCAGCACCCCAAAAACCCATTCTATGACATTTCTTGCTAATGCATATTATAAATTGAAAAGTTCTTTCTTTGATATTGGCCTCAAAAGATTTCAGTAGAGGAAAACAATATCTTAATAACATATTTGACACTCGCTCTCCTCCATTCAGCCAGGTGGTATCAAATACTTATAACTCCAGAAAGCAATGGAAGTGTAAATTGTTATGATAGAGAACCCAGGGCTCGTATTTTCTCCTTTCCCCCTGTATTCCCTTACCGATTACCCATTACCAGAAGATCCCTTCACAGTCATTGATGACTCCCTGTTCCCTGACACCTTTCCCATCTGGCCTCCTTCTTCGTAAGGAATACAATCGGTTTCCAGTTTACTTACCTATCTTGTTGGATGCTATCTCCTCCGCCTTCTCTTCTAGGCAAGTGCTCCTTATTGGTATCTCGTAGGACTTTCCTTACTCGATACCTACCATTCTTGACCTCTTGGTCTGTGCTCGTCTTCTCTATCTATAAAAGTGCCATGTATAGTAGACTGTTCCCTAGTTAAATCTACGCAATCCAACATAGTGTTTACCTCTGGACCTCACTGCCTTAGTCGCTCAGGATCTCCATGACCTCTCTTCACTTCTAAGGACTCTGTGCTATCTCTGAGTGCATGCTCGCTATTCAAGTCCGCTTCACCACTGAGTGTAGCACTCAAGGACTGTTCAGGACCTTCCCTCGTCTAGGTACCAGCCCTAGCTAGGAGACCAACATTTTGACATGGGTACCAGCCCTATTCAAGATTCAGAGTTGAGTGCTATCGTTAGCATAACATAAATGGTATGGTCTTCTGGATGAAGACTGACACATCCCAGTGCTTCTGAGGTTTCTGAGCTTCCTGAGCCTTCCAAGATTCCGGAATTCCGGAATCTTCCCACGCTCACCAGAACTAAGTTCCGGATACTACATTCATATTAGGTTTATTTCTCAGACTTTATTCTTGCACTTGGACTCATTATGGCATGTACAAGTGAGCCTCCACCCATACATATAAAGTATTCATTCACTTTCCAACCTCCCTTAGTCATTTCCACTATCTTCTGGGCAGCAACTGAGGTGAGTCTTTATATTCCCTTTACTTTACATGGTATCTGATTACTATACTAGTGGGCTTCTCTGCCCTTTTGCTTAGGTGAATATTAGTCGTTTCCACTATCTTCTGGGCAGTAACTGAGTGGGCTTCTTTGCCCTTTTGCTTAGTTTTTGTCAGGTTATGAGCTCCACTAGTGCACTCTAGCATCCAACTCACTTCCAAATGACTCTAGCCACCTCCACATGCTTTTTCCACACTACACCAGCTAGTCTGGAACCCCTACTCATTAGGGACCCATCTCTGAACCCTGAAATTTCTCATCAGCTATCACATACTCGCCAGGGACCCTTTTCTGAACCCTAAACAACCTTTTGGCTACCTTGCCACTCAAAATGATGGAATCCGCCTCTAGCGATATCATTACCTGCCCAGTCCTCATAGGACCTGGAAACTTTGAGATTTGGAAACTCTGGATCAGCACAAAACTGCATCAAGAAAAGGTCTTAGGTGTTGTCCTAGGCACTAATGCTCTTCAAACAGCATCTCCCACTCCTTCCCAACCTGTGGCCACCATAACTCCAGCTGTACCATCACTGGAGGACATCCGGAAGTGGATGGAATGCAATGAGAAAGTGTATGGAATTATCCAAGACCACATTTCCGATGCCCTGCTACTCAAAACTCAGGCATACACCACTTCCAAGGATTTTTTTGATGCTCTCCTGAAACTCCACCAAGCATCAAATCTCGCATCCACTTTCTATTCCTTTTGACAACTCTTCTTCTCTGCTTGGGATGGAGTTTCCTCTATCTCAGAGCATGTCGCCTCCATCCGAACCTTGGAAACATGACTTGCTGGGATGAAGTTCAGTGTTGACCCTAAGGTCCTTGCCTTCATACTCCTAAACTCACTTCCAAAAACTCCAGAGTGGAGCTCCTTTACTTCCACAGTCATAAACTCTATTGATGAGAGCAAACTTACCTTTGACTCTATTGAAACACGAATCATCTCTGAGGAGTCATGCCTAAACCTACCTAATATCTCTGACTCTGCACTGAAGGCATTCAACAAAGCCCCAAAGTGCCCAGGAAACTCTGATGCATGGTATGAACACCACCAGCACTCTGAATATAACAGCACAGACTGCTACCAGTACCAGCATTGAGTGACAGAACTCTGGAAGAGTGGAAGTGGAAAAGGAAAAGGGAAAGAAAAGGCAAATATGTTAGAAAATCCACCTGATCCATATTCTGGAAATACAGAAAAGGCAAATGTAGCTAAAGTATCTCAATCTTTAATTCATCGCATTCAGGCCTACCTGTCATCTGATCCCAAACCAAATACAAAGAATGCCATCATTGTTGATTCTGGAGCTACATCACATATGGTCCCACATCGCTCTTGGTTCTGAACATATACTCCTTTCCAAACTCCATGATCTGTCACCCTTGGAAATGACTCAACAGTCCACTCTATTGGGTCTGGAAGTATAGTTGCTCATTCCACAGTAAATGGAAAAACATATGAGATTACACTCAGCAATGTCCTTCTAGTTCTGGATTTCCAGATTTCCCTTCTCTCAGTAAACTGGCTCTTCTCCACAGGACTCTCCACTGTGTTCCCAGCCAACTCCTCCATATGTTCCATACATAAAGGACATGACTCCATCATAATAGGAACACACATCAAAGGGCTATACCATACCGGAATTATACCAGAAATATCTTTGGAAGCTGGACTGGTAACAATGGATATGAACCTTCTCCATCGACATATGGGACACATTTCCATTCCCTGGATAGAACAAATGGTCCACAATGGCCAACTCAAAGGCATTGACACACTCTCTGGAACACCAACATTCTTTGAACCATGCACTCTCAGAAAGATGAAGAAACTTCCTTTTGACTCCAGTGACAATATCCAAGCATCATGCCCCTCCAAGTAGTCCACTCTGATGTCAGAGGTCCAATCTCCCCTCAATCTAGAGAAGGATACAAATACTGGCTACTCATTGTTGATGACTACTCCTATTTCCCATGGATCTACTTTCTCAAAAAGAAAAGTGATGTTCTGGAAACTTACAAAAAATGGAAGGCAGATATTTAAGCTTTCTTTAAGCAGAATATTGGCACAGAAGGATTTTCAGAGTTATATATGAAATTTCTTAGAACTGATGGAGGAGGTAAGTATACCAGCAAGGATTTCCAAAGTAAACTCCAGGCTGATGGTACTATGCAGGAAATGTCTGCACCCCACACTCCGGAACAAAATGGCCTTGCAGAATGGATGAACCAAACTTTGTCCACCCTAGCAAATACAATGTTGGAAGACTCCAAACTTCTGAAATCCTTCTGGATTGATGCAATGTCCACGGCTGCTTTTGTCACTGCCCAGAGTCCTACATCTGCACTAAATGGTCAAGTGCCTTATCAAGTCCTACTTGATCGAAAAGTAGACCCAACCATATTCTGCCCCTTTGGATGCCTTGCCTATGCTCTCACACCAAAAGAGAAACGTGGAGGCAAATTCAGGTCACATGGAAAGAGGTGTATTATGCTTGGATACACATATGGGCAACATGCCTATAAACTATTGGATTTGGAAACCCGAGCCATTATCTCAAGTTGGCATGTCACTTTTGATGAGTCCGGAACCATTTCCGACAAGGATTCCATTCCATGGAAAGTCCCTTCTGAAGGTCAGTGGGAGGGACTCGTGCCAGAACATTTCCATCAGCCAGAGAGAAATGGACATGATGAGGAATCAGATATAGACACCCTACTTCCAGATACCCCAATTGCAGTAGGAGCATCTCCAGTAGATGATCCTGTAGATGTCCTTGCAAACCAATTGGACTAACTCTGCCTGGACATGCCAGCTCAGGCTCCTCCGGTTCTTCCGGTTCTTCCAGTTCTTCCAGCTCCCCAAATTCCGGCTCCTCCGGCTCTTCTGGCTCTTCCAGCTTTTCCAGCTCCCAGAGTTCCAGTTCCTCCCCGGTTACCATCTCCAAACCAACCACCTGCAGAAGTTATTGTAGGAGTTCGGCAAAGCTCCCAACTTTGCAAACCAGCAGACCGAAATAAAGACTATCAACGCACCTTAGATAAGGAAGCATAGCGAAAGTTGCAAGATCATGAAATAACAGGAGATGTACCAGAGATCCCTGCACAACCAGTTCTGGACCCATCAGAAACTGCAGAAATGCCTGGAGCCTTTACTAGCATACAAGAGGAACTAGAACATCACATATTTGCTGGAGCAGCCAATGCAGAAATTAGGGAGTCACTTCCAACCACAATCAAAGAAG
>JBBPSN010000605.1:3105-13651 GCA_038093615.1 Austroboletus olivaceoglutinosus | reverse complement strand
GCAAGACAAGGAGGTACAGGGAACAATAAAGTTTGGAGGAGGTTTCTTGATGGTTTTGGGGAGCATGGGCTGGAATGGTGTGGGAATCCTTGCAGAGATGGAAGGGAGGATAAATGCTGAGCAGTATATCTCTATTTTGGAGGAGGGTGGGTCCCAACATGTAGTTCATTGTCAGTTAAATCAGATTCCTAAGCCATATAAGCAAATAATATGTATTATATTTATATTATTTTCAAGTCCACCATTGGTCAGCCACCATGTATGGTTAGCAATTTTAGATATATCTGCCAACTGAGATTTATACATTATATATTTCTGCTATTATTATTCCCATTGGTAGGAGTCCAATGGGCCCCACCATGCAAAATGATGACTGTTCATTACATGGTACACAATTGAAGTTAGTAACCTGCTAATTGTGACATTATACTGGTCCATCTGCTACTGATGAGCTCCACTTCTGGTGTGGCCATTCCACAGTTGTTGGTTTCCAAAATGGATTTGGTGGAAGATTTTTTCTTTCAGGATTAGTGCACTAGGTGGCCAGTTGGCTGCCACCATGTGACAAATAACTAAGAATTTGTTAGACAGCTGATTTGGGCAGCTGGAGTCCTATGTCAGAAACTGAAGAGAAGTGACATGGGACTCGCAGGCTCTACAGTATGAGTGAATAACAACAATACATAACAATAGAATGCGCCACAAAGAGGCACAGGCATACAAAAGGCACACAATCTCACCAAGATGCGCATAGTGTATAATCACCATGCTTAACACTCCCCCCTGATTGTGCAACTCTGCAAACCAGCTAACTACCCCCGGATGCAGCTAAACCCATCTGTTTGCAGAAATACTCCACTTTGGGGCAAGTTAAGGCCTTTGTGAGCAGATCTGCGGTCATATCGCCAGTTGGTACATATGTGGGCACAATAACTCCTTGGTCCACCACATCTCACAGCCAGAACCAAGAGAGGTCAAGCTACTTCATATGGCCATGGTGTTCTGGATGTTTTGCCACTTGGATGGCCGATTGGTTGTCCATATACAGGATAGATGAGGTGGGCATGGGGAAACCAAGCTCCTGCAGCATTTTGTGCATCCAGACAATCTCCTTGCCAGCCTCACAAGCAGCCATGTACTCAGCTTCAGTTGTTGGCAGGGCAACAATGGTTTGATGCTTGGAACACCAGGAAACAACACCAGTATCTATTTTGATGATATAAGCACCAGTAGAGCAGCCAGTATCCTTGCATCCACTATGATTTGCATCGGAATAGGTGGTAAAGAGCTGGGGCATCACAGGATCTGGTGCATATGTGATAGCATAGTCCATAGTCCCCTTGATATAGCAGAATAGATGCTTAATGGCAAACCAATGAGCTAAACCAGGATCAGATGTGAAAGAGGTGAGCTGACCAACAGTATAGGCAATATCAGGATGCGTTGTGCAGGATAGATACTGCAAGGAGCCGATGGCGCCCCCATAATCGACAGAATGCATAAAGGCACACTCTTCTGTGGTCCTTGGGCTTTGTTCACGCGACAGGCACAAACTAGGTGTCATAGGCGTGGAGACAGGCTTGGAGTCAACCATTTCATAGCGTGCAAGCATCTCAATGCAATACTGGGGCTGGGAGATGGTCAACGAGCATTTGGAGCGATTCCTGTCAATTTTGATGCCTAACAGCTCAGTTGTTGGCCCCAGATCGCGCAGTTTGAAGTGGGTTGATAAATCAGTGATTGCCTGCTTGATTGCTGGCAAAGATGTTGAGGCAAAGATCATGTCATTGACAAAGACAAGCAGAATGATCCGGACATCACCTTGCATGAAGATATAGACAGTGGCATCAGAATAGATCTGTTTGAAGCCCATAGACTCGAGAGTGGTGTGCATCTTGTGATTCCAGCAATTTCTGCCCTGTTTCGTGCCATAGAGCGACTTCTTGAGCAAGCAAACAGTGTCCTTGGGATTGCCATCAGCAAAGCCCTCTGGCTGCTCCATATAGATGTCGCAGTCCATTTCGCCATTGAGATAGGCGTTAGAGACGTCCACAGACCGCAGATGGAGGTCATGAAGCGCAGCAAGTGCAAGGATAATATGCAAAGTGGGTAGGTGCACAGTTGGTGCGAAAACCTCAAGATACTCGAAGCCAGGACGTTGGGAGAATCCCTGGGCAACCAAACGGCCCTTATAATGCTCAAATGAGCCATCAGCGCGATACTTTTGGGTAAAGATCCATCTAGAACCAATAATAGGATGATTCCTGGGTCTCGGCACCAAAATCCAAGTCCCATTGGTCTTCTGAGTGTCCAATTCAGCCAAAGCAGCCGCTTTCCACTCCATAGAGTCGGTCCTGTGCATGGCATTTGCAAATGTCCTAGGATGAACATTACTGGTGGCAAAGCACTCCTCTTGGGCTGTATCAGCTTCTTCATCATCAGAGTCATCCAGATCATTGTTGAGTTGTGCTGGACTGAGTTTCCACCAGTCCCTTGGTTTCTGTCGATTCCTGACAGGCAAACGCACTCTAATGCCAATAGGGCTGGGTGCTCTGGGTGGTGGAGTCACAGGAGGTGGCGGTGCAGGCGCTGGAGCAAGCAGAAGAGGTGTTGGCTCGTCATCATCATTATCAAGCTCCCCCTAAGGAGGCGGCATCACTAGAGCTGCAGTTGAGTCATCCTCATCGATCTCAGGCAGGTCTGGTGGTGTATATGGAGCCAAACTGAAAGGGGGGGTAGCTGTTGTGGACAACTGAGGCGCACTAGCTAGGAGGGGCTGAGTCATGCCACTATTAGCAGGCCACTCGTTGAAATCAGCGCGTTCTGATATGAGCGTGCACTTTGTGGTGGGGTTGTAGAACTTCCACCCTTTGTAGCCATCCAGATAGCCGATAAATACACACTTCTCATAATGAGAATGCAGTGCAGGGTGCTTGTTCTTTTGAATATGGACATAGGCAGTGGTACCCCAGACTTGCAGATGCGAAATATCTGGTTTGTGTCCATTCCAGAGCTCGTAGGGAGTCACGCTGTCCAAGGCAGCTGTGGGACACCAATTCCAGACATGGACAAGTGCAGCAAGTGCCTCACCCCAGAAGGCCATAGCCAGGCCAGATTCCTGCAACATAGCAGTGATACGCTCAGAGAGGACATAATTAGCATGTTCTGCAACACCATTTTGCTGAGGGCATGGTCGGACAGTGTGCTGGCGCTGTATGCCGCACTCATTGGTAAAAGCAAGCATCGCATTGCTCATGTACTTGCACCCCTTATCATCTCACAGCATTTTGATCTTGCGCTCTGTCTAATTCTCTGTAAACAACTTAAACTGCTTGAAAGTGTTGAAAACATCGGATTTGGCGCAGATAGGCAGCACAAAGCAGAATCTCGAGAAATCATCGATGAATGTGACCCAATAGCAGAATCCTGAGAAGGAGGGGTATGGAACAGTGTGGACATCAGAGTGGACAAGCTCCAGAGGTCATGAAGCATGCCAAGAGCTGCTAGGGAAGGGGTTTGTGTGCATCTTTCCTGCCAAGCATGGCTCACAGACCGGGTCTGGCACAGATTTGGTGTCAAGCTTCATGCCAGTAACCAGATTGTGCTTAATGAGTGCTTTTACATCAGTGAGATTGTGATGTGCGAGTTGACGATGCCAGAGGGACAAATCGAGTGGGATAGTCATTGCTGGGCTCGCATAGTTGCTAATTGGCTCAGTCACACCATCTAGGAATGCAGCATTATGCTCGTTGATGGGGGCAACAAAGAGTGGGGGTCCATTAGCCCGAGAAAAGGACATATGTGTTGCATTGATATGAACATTAAAGGATGACCGGTGGGTTAAGTACAGGACAGCGAGGAGGTTGGTACGCAGATGAGGGACATGTAGGACATTACTAAATTCAACTGCTCTCCCCTTCTTTCCATCCAAGTTTGGGTGGAATACAACTGACCTGATTCCAGCTGAGTAAATGACATTGTTGTCTGCCAGCTTCATTGGGACTTGTTTCAGGGTATAGTTGGGCAGCCAATGATGATGTGGCGTCATATGAGAAGTGTTAACAGTATGCACAGGGCAAGTACTAGAGTCCACTATCAGAAAGTAATCATATTAGACTAAATATTGTGCACCTGGAGTCCACTGTCAGAAAGTAAGGAATCTGACAGTGTACTCTGTGCTCTATGGATGTAATGGGTACATAACAGTAAATAACAACACTATGTGCCACATGTGTGGCTGACCATAGTCGACTGACACTCAACTAACCTAATGCTGATCAGTAGTGTGATCAGTAGAACTGATCACGACCAAGTAGAGCACAGTCAATCCAACAAGAAGTGGCGCCTGTGTCTGCATTCCAATTGATGTCAGCATCGAGTTGCAGTGGGGAGAGTGGATCAGAGTGATCAAATGAACGCAGACTTGCATTTCCAGTGTGTTCAACCACATCCTGTGCTGTTGCAGGCATCGAGGGTATTGGTGGAGTAGTAGTGGTCATGTTGGCCTGGTTTGCTCGCTTTCCAGAGTGCTTTGCGATCTTGTAAGTGTCTTTGGCACACTGCAGCGCATAGCACTTGCACTAACAGTGTCCCAGCTTGTCGCAGAAGGCGCAGGGAGATGAGGGGTTGCAGTGGCAACTAGGTGTGGATGTAGACAGCGCAGAGCTGCTGCCAGAGGGAGTGGGGGCCTCAGGACGAGGGCGGCAATTGATTTCCTCTGTCTGGAATGCCACTTTGACCTTATCCTTGTCCAGGTTAGTCAAAATGGCGAGGGATGAAGTGAAGTGGGAGTAGTCTGGACCCAGTGCATGCATCATAGCCATACAGCTGAGTTCTGCATCTGAGGTCTTCAAATCAAAGCTGGTGGGGCACAACTCCTGGATCCTCGCCATAGCTTGCTCAACTTGAGCACTGAGAGCTGGGAGGGACTCATCTGAGCACTTTCGGATGGAGAAGAACTCCTCATAGGTGACAAAGTGTGCGCTGGCCTTTTGTTGCACAAAGAGCATGGCTAGGGCCTTCCAAGTGGCTGTGGGGTCATCCTGCTGAGCTCGGATATGAACTCACTGGTCTGGCATCAGATTGAGCATGAGCTCGCCAGCAGCCTTGTCCTGTTTGATGACCCAGGACTCCTGCTCCTTTTCTCCCAAACTCGGGCACTTCTCCTTGCCATCAATGAGACACCAGAGACCTTTGGAACAGAGGAGAGCCTTCATCTCTTCACTCCAAGTGGTATAGTTGTTGCCATTGAGAGGCTGGATGCGATGGGAGTGTTGCTTAGCAGCCATTAGGGCAAATTAGAGCAGAAATACACAAATATGTGAAGGATAGAGTGGATGTAGCAGAGTTGGAAGAAGTGAAAATAAAGTCGCCTAAATAGTGAAGTGTAAAACACGAGTTTAAGGTGCAGGGCTCATAACCTGTTAGACAGCTAATTTGGGCAGCTGGAGTCCTATGTCAGAAACTAATATTGAGGTGCTACAATGCACATAGAACATACCTGGAGTCCTATGTCAGAAACTAAGGAGAAGTAACATGGGACTCGCAGGCTCTACAGTATGAGTGAATAACAACAATACATAACAATAGAATGCGCCACGAAGAGACACAGGCACACAAAAGGCACAGAATCTTACCAAGGTGCGCACAGTGTGTAATCACCATGCTTAACAGAATTTGCAGCCTATTTCTGATGTTAATGTACAATAGGCTACCTATGGGCCTCCCAATGTGTGGTAGCAACTAGCTAGTGTCAGATGTCCAACAGCAATCAATCACCAATGTAAATGGACTTTATATGGCACATTCAGCAGGTAACGGGCCAACTGAATCACATGGACAGCCGAGAGTGGAAGTTGGGCCAGTAGTAACAGTTGGCATATCCCAGTGGCCTTAACCCCCTTCAATGGGCACTTGTGTGGCCTACCTGTGCAATATCCAGCTGAGAACAATTGGTGTATTGACAGTTATTGGTGTAGATTGTCTTCTGTCTGAATACAGCACAGATAACTGCCTGTGGGCTGAATGAGCATTGTAATCAGCCTAATAACTTCAGTGCATATTTAATTTCGGCAGCCAGTTACAGTTGATCTATCTGTTTGTTGGCCAGTGATGGATTGGCAGACAATTAAAGGTGATTGAGAAACATATGGTAATGAACATTTAATTTCCTCTATTGCAGCTGGGTGGGCCAATGCTCTGCCAACATATTCCCTTGGGTAGGTGAATTTTGGTGTAGACTACTACTCATCATGTATTTCTTTCTTCAATATTTGGAGCTATTGTGGGGCTAGCCCTGGGCCAACCAAAGACCAAAACTTTAGTTATTTACAAAGTACTTATGGGCCCATTGTAGAACATGGATGCCCACTGATCTGTTACCAATGGGCTGAGACCTTGCTTTTGGTTAGTTTTCTTGGTAATCTATTTCAGCCCATTGATTTCTTTTGAATATTGTGTTTTAATAGTTATCTACCAATATGGGTGGTAATATAATGGCTTGGCTAATATGTAAATAATTATACAGCTTGGCCAATATGTCACATATGGGGACAGCCAATGTCTTGGCCGATGTCAGGGGACCATCTACAATACCCTTGTTGCAACCTATGCTGGCTGTCCCTTACAGCAAAAGTGACTAAATGGACTCCCCACTGTGCTTCAAGGAGTGCTGGAGAAAATGCCAATGTGTACTGGCCCTTGGTGACCAGGACGAGCTCATTGGATGAGACCCCTTTGTGAAGGCAGAAAAACTTGTACAATATAGACACTTCTGTGAAGTGGAATCCCGAGAGTAGGTCTATGCCATAGCATACTGAAAACATATCCCTGTTGACCAAGACTGCAAACATTGGGCTGATGCTTAAATGCCATGTCTGCCAGTTTCCATTAGTCTTCCCTGAGGACCAGTAGGCATGCAATGGTTGGAATGACCTAGCTCTAGAGCATGCAGTGGTGGCATTGTTTCCACCCATTTGGTGCATGAGGCCAATGATATGCATACCTGTCCCCTGCAGGTCCAGTAACAGCATTAGCATACAATATATTTTTTTTTGCCTAAATGCACAATTACCACATGAGTACAAGTATCAGGTGGGCAACTTGGATGTGTCCAAAGCTGCCAGGATCTAGTCCATTCTACCTGCTACTAACCAAGGGGCCACCTTTCTAGTCAGAATGCAGCAACTAGAGCTGTCTAAATGATAAGAAGTGGGCGGTACAAAAATAAGAGGAAAGACTGCCTGAAAAGAAAAGGACACATAAGCCAGTAAAGATGTGTGGTATCTTTCCCGCAAAGCATATTGCACCTGCCTTTGCAATGGAGCTCCAATAGAGGAGGACTTACTTGCGAAATTTATTGGCATTAATGGAGTCATGAGCGTGCTAATCAAAGCTGAATATAGCCACATTAATGCAGACCATCTGATCATAAATAAGGACATCATCTGGGGAACTAGTTCATTGGGATTAGAGATGGTGATAGCCAAGAATATATTTGGCCATGAACTTACCCAGCCCTCCGAAAAATTACTAAAAATAGCCTAGAGCTGTTCGGAACATAGGTTCCTGCTGAAAGGTATTCCTACAAAGAAATTCATTGAGAGTAAAGGATTTCGAATGACGTGTACCTCAACTAGTCATGATTGTTGTGGATATTGACAGATGGCCCACCCAAGCTCTGATTGACTTGGGGTTACTAGGTGACTTCATATCCACCAATCTATGTGAACAATTGTCATCACTGAAACTTGAGCTGGTGAAACCACTTGGTGGTATAAGGATCACATACCAAAGTGAACTATAGTATGCACATTCGATTCCAGTATCAGAAAATCAACTGCATGCAAGTATTTTGAGTCATTAATCTTCAAAATTATAATCTGGTGTTGGGCACACCTTTCTTGTTTCAGCACAAGGCCTTGATTGGATTGAACCCAACTTGGGTGATTATCAACAGCACTGAACCGACAC
This sequence comes from Austroboletus olivaceoglutinosus, assembly GCA_038093615.1. Lineage (NCBI taxonomy): Eukaryota > Fungi > Basidiomycota > Agaricomycetes > Boletales > Boletaceae > Austroboletus > Austroboletus olivaceoglutinosus. The sequence continues at coordinate 5,680 of JBBPSN010000605.1, read as the reverse complement.
CTATTGAAGACCCACAGGTGAAGGCACTCGAATTGTGAGTGTCCAAGCTGCTGAGTCTTGAAGTGGATGATGTTCATCGACAGCTATATGAGTTAGTGAAACCACTGTGTGCAAAGGCAAGTGAAACTGACTTACCACTGATTGATCCTGAAAGGGTGTATCTGTGGCGACCCTCTTATTGCTTGGAGGCCCTGAGACCTCAATGGGATACAAAAAGACAGGCCTACCTTGCATCTGGATGATGGAAAATGATGAGAATTGGGAATACTATCCCAATGTTGTTTATTCACAAAGTGGACAGTGACAAGCTACAAACTCTCATGGATTTGCAGGGAGTATAACAATAATACCAAGAAATTGTCAGTGCCCTTACCTGATATTAATGGAATCTTGAGGCACGTGAGCAAAGAAAAATACTACTCCATTATAATGGTCAAGATGCATATAAACAAATCCAGATCATATCTGAGCATGTAGACAAAATGGCAGTGACTACACCAAATGGAAGCATGATAAACACCATGATTCAAATTAGCAATTGCGACATGCCTGCTACTCGGCTGTTGGATAGATGTGTGTACTTTGATGACATCATTGTATATTCAGCAATGTTAGAAGAACACGTCAAGCATGTGGGTACCATTCTCAACATCCTGAAGTGCGAGAAGTTGTTCTTGAGTGAGAATAAGATGAGGTAGACTCTATTGTCAAGTGGAAAACCCCTATGAATTGAGACTTACTTCATGGTTTTATTGGCACTGCAGGATACCTCTCCAATGACATCTATAAAGTTTATATTCCTCTTGGGGTACTATTCACCATTACAAGTAATGCAATACCATTTCAATGGAGTTCAACCAAACAACATGCATTCAAAACTGTGAAAAAGTATATTCAGGCATTGCACAATCATCATCGCATGCCACTTACCAAGAAAGTCTGGCTGATAACAGATGCATGCATGAATGGAGTAGTGGCAGTGATAGTGCAGGGCACAGATTGGCAATCAGAAATTGTAGCAGTGTTTTTTAGTGTGAAATTGAATAAAGTGCAACAAAATTATCTTGTACATGAACAAGAAATGTTAGCAAGTGTAGAAGGAATACTATATTACTGTTCACTTGTACAACCAGAAGAACCTGTCTGGAAGACAGGCATGCTGGCCTGAAAAAATCAGTGAATTTGACTTTGTAATTGAGTACTTACCAGGTGTACAAAACCTTTTGCCTAATGCTCCGTCCCAACTATACTCAAATGACAATCTAGGAACTGTCCGTGCTCTGACTCGGACTGAGTATATCCTGGAAGCAGAGGATAGTTTCACCCCATCACTAGGAGCTTTAATTTTGACACCAGTTCTGGCCAGTATGGAAGCCAAAAACTGTACTATGGAACCACACCTGCAGCATTCATATTCAGGATAAAGAGCACACGAAACCCTTTTCTAATCCCAGTCAGCCTTGGAAATAGGCCACGGAACAGATATACTCAACAAGCAAGCCGTCAATGACTAAGCCACACTGCCACAGCTCTAAGAAAGGTGGGCTTGACATGCCAGGAATGGGTGCACCATCATCTGAGCCTGCACCAGCAGAAATGTTGCCCCTCCCTTGGCAGGAAACATCCACTGAGTTTGCTAGATGGATGCGAGATAAGTTTGTGCTGCAAGGCCCATGCACACCAATAGAAGGGGGGGAATGGGGTACAAATGACTCACCTCAAATTAACCCCATTAAATCCAACCATGAGTCTGCAACTCATAATGGATCTGATGGTCCTGATAAGGACCATTTAGACTCGAGTAATAATGCTGAAACCTTGCCGTCCTTGAAGCATCTGGATCAAGATTGGGTATTAAGAATTAGGCAAGTGAGAACCCATGGTTGTAGAAGATACAGTGATGCACCACAATCCCAGTGAACATGACGGATATGTACTAATCTGAGTCTAAGGACAGACCTTGACATGCATTCCAAACATCTTGATCAATAAGAAGAGAGCTAATTATAGATTAAGTGTATTCTTTGTTTGCACACCTCAGTTGCAATACAAACATTGACATACCTAAGGGAACACATGTGGTGGAAAATGATGGCTGAAGATGTTAAAGTCTTTTGTGAGTCATGCCAGCCATGCAAACGAAGTAAACCTACCAATCAGAAGCCATATGGCTTGCTAAATCCCTTGAGTGTGCCCTCCCGGCCATGGGAATCGATTGGAATCGATTTTGTAGGACCTTTGCCATTTTCTAAAAACAAATATGGAGAGTTCGATTCTATCACCATGATAATAGATTTGCTCACTGCAATGGTACACCTAGTACCAAGCCAGATTACTTATACTGCAAAAGATATTGCTGAGGTTTACAAGTATTACAGATTGCCGCAGAACATTATCAGCAATTGTGATGTAGCATTCACAAGTATATTTTGGACTCACCTGCAGACACTGATGGGCATAAAACAATGCATATCGAGCGCATACCACCCGCAGTCAGACGGATTGACTGAACAGGCAAATTGAACCATTGGACAAATACAACAAGCATGCATCAGACCAAACCAACATGATTGGG
>JBBPSN010000603.1:0-13671 GCA_038093615.1 Austroboletus olivaceoglutinosus | reverse complement strand
CTTCCCAGCACATCCACCTTCGCTGGTTCCTGCATTATATTTTTCACCCCCCAGCGCTCGCCTGCTTTCTCATTGGCTTTTTTGGATTGCTCTCCGTCCAGATTCAACTTTTTGCGATCGGTCCCCTTGAGGCCCGTTATACCGCTCAAGCTGCCGCTAGTCTGCATGACCTTTCGAATACGATCGCGATCCAAATGAATAATAGCATGTATAACCAGTCCGCAGCGTATGCCAACAGTATCAACGCCAAGGTCGACGTTGTTCAATCCACGATTAATAACGGTCTTTTTGGCTGGGTAAACGGCACCACTACCACGCTCAATACCACGCTGAACAATTTCTACAACGACGTTCAAAATCTTGTGGGCGGCATCTTCAATGGGACGGTTCTGGAAACTCCTGCGCAGGATTTCGTCAAGTGTTTAATTGGTAAAAAGGTTGACGCCATCGAAGATGCACTTACATTTCTGAACCAAAATCTCCGCTTGGACCTTCCGCAAATCAATGAGACCATCCTCGTCCTTTCGCCTGACGACGTCAATGAGGTCACGCATGCCATTTCCACCGCTGCACTGGGCGGTAGTTCGAGTAACCCTCAAGGTCTCGTTGGTAGATTGGTGTCCGCGTACATCTACTCGTTGAAGAAAGAACGATCATTGTTTGGTGTCTTCATTGGTTTGTGGGCGGTGGTTGTGGTGATGGGTCTCAGCGTTGTATTTTGGCATTCACATGGCAAGGACTGGGTGGATACCTACAAGAAGCGGAAATGGAGGAAGGAGCAGCAGGACCGCCTCGAGGGATTCGTCATGCCATTCAAAGAGGAGGCACCCGTGCCTCATGTAAGGGATACGGAGAAGGGCCCGAGTACACCTGATCCTCAGTTGCACTCGTTTACGCCACTTCCTGAGCCCGAGGCTCCTTCACCCTTCAGCATCAACCTTTTCCGTCGGCCAAACCAGTTTCCTCCCCCGCACAACCACCCTCTTAGGTCACTGGTACCTGCCTTTGAAAAGAGCTGGGATAGCTTCCTCCACGAGGGCGCGGATAACAACCAGCCGGAGGCGTCTAGGCTCCATAGTACCGCCAGTCGTCCGATGAAGTTCATGAATTTTGGCAGGAGGAAGGGCGATGAAGCTGGGGGTGACGTCTCAGAGTGCAAGCCGAGGCCCGTTTGGTTCAAGCCTGTGACTGGATTGTTCTCCAAGAAGGGTAGTGTTGAGCCTGTTTCGGAGTTCGTAGTCAACAGGCCCCCCTCAGGCTCTCGTTCTCCCCCCCATTTAACGATCTCGGTCGAACAGGCCTCGGCGGCTACGTCGAAAGACTTGCCGAAGATTGATACTGTGCCAAGTCCTGTGGATGAAGAGCCTCCATCTGCCTGGTCGGTTTCCCCAGTCCCTCCCAAGCTTCCTTGGATGAGAACCATCCCTGCGAAGAAAGCCGTTCCTCTAACCTTTCCCCCGCCTCCTCCAGGCTTGCCACCGAAGGCCAATGTTCCTGCAGACGTTGGTTCTATCCCTCCAGACGATGGCCCTCTAGCAATGCCACTCCACAATGCCTTTGCAGAACGTGCAGCGTCTCAGAAACCTATCCATCTCGCGTTCTATCCCAGATCCCTCGCATCTCGCTCTGACGTCGCTTCTTCAAATGAGAGACATAAGCGTTCGTCAACGGTTGCTGTGTCACCACCGCCGGTTACCATTAGTCGACATGTGTCTACCCGTTCAACATCACGGCTTCTTACGAACATGCACGTACAATCTCCAAGCGAACCGGTTGATCCGTTTGCCACGCCTTTCGATGACGATGCCGGCATTGTGAGCCCTGTGGAGACGAAGAGAATCACGAATCCGTTTACAGGTCTCGCCGTGTAGTTTTTGTAATGTGTGGCGTACGTCTCGCTCACACTCCACTGCTTTCGACATCGGGACAATTTACTTACTTTATTACTGACATTAAATTCATTAAGTGGTATATTAGTTTGCACACTTCACATGCATACGTCTTCACGCACTCGACAATCGATGTATCTCTAGTGGATAGGCCCACGTTCTGCTGTCCGTACTTATGTCGGGCGGTAGATGTACTCGGCGCAAATTTAGTTGATTTTTTAACATCATCCACGTTCTTAAAGTTTGGTCACCTTGACGGAGTGCTAGTATTCTCGGATCACATTGCATGTAATACTACTTACTTACACGCGACAACCAAAACATACATATCCACCCATGACAGGACCTTACAGGAGCCTAGCGAGCCAACAAATACTCTGAAACGATCTGGTTCACCCTCGGATCAATCTTTTCCAAAATCTCGATTGTCTCCGTCTTTGGGAAGAAAAAAGAGTGAATTCACGTTAGCCATTCTGCAAAATCGACACCCGGAGATACACTTGCCCATAAACGCCTGGCGATCTCCTTTCCCTCCTCGCTCAAGACATAGTCGCTCTCCTCAGCGATCTTACAACAGGACACGTATCGTCCATGTCTTTCTTTTTCTCCTGGCTCTACAGCGGGATGCACGAGCGTGCGACTCCCCATTTCCGTTGTGCGCGCAAACAGCGCCTTTGCCAGACGCACCACAATGCTAAACAACGGGTTGCCGTCGGCAGCGCGCATGAGACGCGAGTGACAGAACCCGGGGTTGATCGCTGTCACGGAAACGGGTGTCGGGTTCGGCAAACGGGAAGCGAGTTCGCGTATGAACATGACTTCGAGCACTTTGTTAAGTAATTCAACGGTTCGTTAGCATCACAACATTGGGTATTACGAGGCGTTACTCACGTTTGGAGAGTTCGTACCGCTTTCTCATGACACTATAGGAGCGGATCAGGATCAGGAACGCGTTCCGCGCGTGTTGCCGAATACTTACGAAGCGGTACAATATTCCTCGTTGTTGAGCCTTCCCAGGACGGTGGGCCAACTGGTGGCGCCTTTGAGCTTACCGAACAGGATGTGGGCGTCGCTGGAAACGATGACGAGTCTCGAGGTGTCGGCGGGCGTGGTCGATTTGATGAGGTGAGGGAGCATCAAGATGCTCAGCAGTGCCGTCGAGAGATAATTAACCTGCAGTCTGAACAAGCAAACGAGAGTCAAGACGCGTGCGTGTCTACATGGATGCTTAAGACGAACGTCGTTTCCCATCCGTCTTGCGTCCTCGCGTAGGTCGGGGTAGCGACCGCCGCATTGGCGATGAGAGCGTTCACTGGGAAGTCCTCCAGTTGGACTCTGTCTGCAAATTTGCGAACAGAGTCGAACGAACTGAGCTCGAGTGGCCAGGCCTCGACGTTCTTGCTCGTGGACCGCTGCTCGACGTCTATGTGTAGCAGAAGAATAGGAGTATGCGACGGCGGACGGACGGGACACCATACCATTTTTGGCCTGGCTGCCCTTGGCCTCGTCGCGGGCGGTGAGAACGAGTCGCCTGGGTTTGAGTTTTGCAAGGTGCACGGCTGCTTCGAAGCCGAGTCCGACGTTTGCACCGGTGATGATTATTGACTTGTTGGTGATGTCGGCATTTGGGACGGGGAGCGTCGACCACTGTTCGCGGAGAAATACACGGAAGCTAAACTTGCCCATGAACAAGTCACGGAGCAAATCGACACGGAGGGTTTATGTATGTAGGGCGGTGTTCAGTGCCAAGGCTTGCGGCGCCATGTCTCAGGATTCATTCCAGTGATCATCATCTAAATCAGGCAGGAGTTTCTGGCGAGCGTGTCACTGTCACAACGTCCCTCGTGGCAGCGTAAAGTCATTGTTTCGTAAAAACTAATGTTGAATGGGCTATGCATCCGCACCGAGCGCACTCTTCCATACAGTTCCCCCAACGTCTCCGAGGACCCTTTCCACCTCCGACTGCTCCAAATTAAGGATGACCTTGCGCTCGCCCACCGGTTTTCGTGCCGCCGTAAATCCATCCTCCATCAGCATCGCCCGCGATGCAAGGAGGGAGTCCAAAACGAAGGTGAGCTCTCCAAGCGTAGGCGCACGAGTGGACATCCCTTCTCCAAGGGTCTCCACATATATGAGATGTTGGCGCTCAACCTGCCGAAATCAAAAGGTCACGTCGCCGAGCGGTACGTTCAAAATACTCACCTCCCCCCATTTGATTTCCTCTACTCCCTCCCTCTTCATACACTTCACCAACGCGGCTAGCATAATTCTTTCATGTAGACTCAACTCCCTCAGGAATGCGGCCGTTGGACTGTTCTGCATCACTTTAATGACCTCCTTCACGTCCTCTATACCTGCAGGCCTTCCTTTTGGATGCACAAGCTCTACAGCACGTCTGCAAATGTCCAAAACGCGGCGAGCATCACCAGAAATGGAAGCCACTTTCATAGAAGCAAACTTGACACCGTCACTAGTAATGACCTCATGTTGGTATTGACTCGGGAGATTTTCTTTGGAAGCAACAAGACGTGCTTGTACAATCTCATGAAGTTGGCCCGTCGTGTACGACTGAAAGTTTATTCGGGTCATACCTTTATCTCCTAGTTAAATCGTCTCAAGAGACCGTCATCAGCGTTCGCTTACCTAGTCGGCTGCGAACCCGTCCAGTCATAACTCTTTCTGGAAGATCCATCGTATTCGCGACCGCAAGCACGACGAGCTTTGACCCGGATAACGTTGGCCAGTTAAAGAAGTTGTAGACCACGTCTTGCTTCGTTGTGACTAGCTGGTCTAGTTCGTCCATCAATACAACGCTAGCGGCATGCTAGTTATTGGTCACTGGTACCATCAGTCGAGATTCACTACCTACCATGCATGACCACCGGGACCCGCTCTAACACCAGCACTAAAGTGGCTGCTGAGTCGCTTTAGAGCTTCCTTGGAACTGACCTTAAGATGACCATCTCTGGAGACATCGTGACCAGATATCGTTTCCCAAAGGAGGTTGTAGGCTGCTGGCGGTTCGGGAATTCTGAGACCGTTAATTTCGACGTATGTGAATGGGACCGTTTCCTGTGCAGGGGATGTAAGGAACAGTTACTCAAGGAAGATCAGGCACGCACTCCGTTTTCTGCCATGCGCTTGAGTTCGCGAACGACAGCATGCACAGTGGCTGTTTTGCCAGTCCCAGGAACGCCTGAAATATCTGACAGCCGCCAGTTAGAGGTCCCCGAAATAGGAATCGAAATGCCCACAAATACATCCTCCACTCCCTTCCTCCAGAAGTTCCTCTACCGTACGCAAAACACGATCGTACTCTTCTCCTCGGCAAGGTAGGACGTCGGGACGTGCAGCAACATGTAGAACATGCATGGCTCTCAGCCACGCGTCCTGTGGCAACTTCTGCAGTTGTTTATAATGCTCTTGCGTGAAGTCTGGAGGTGGCACGCGAACGACAGCTACTTTGCGATTATTTCGCTTCCGGATGGCAGCTTTAGAATGAGGAGTCGGTGCTGCTAGGCTTTTTGAGCGAGATTTTCGAGGTGTACGCTTGGATGGGGTGCTGGCTATACGTTTACGTTTCCGCGACGGTGTCTTTGGAAGATAATTCTCGGATATTTCGCTGCAAGCATCAGGTTCAGGTTTAACGTCATCGGCGGCTGAAATGGGGGGTTCGTCCTCATCAGCGTCCTCCGCAGGTTCCTGGCACACATAGTCTGCATCCGTTTCCCGTTCAAATGACTCGTCCGCTTCGGTAAATTTCCCCAGCCTTGGGCGTTTCCACGCCCGGGTAGTCCTTTGACCTGGGGACTCTACGTGAACATTCCAGGATCTTCCACTAGTCTGTTCCTCGTGCGCCTCCAGGAGCGCGCGCTTTTTATGATCACTCCAGGCAAAATCGTAGTACAGCCCTTTCCTGGAGTCGAGGGCAAAGCGACAGTAGAACACAGTGGTGTCGCTTTGCCTGAAACGTGATTGTTTAGAAGACGCAGCCTGGGTCAAGTCCTTTGGGGGTTCGTCGGATACAGTGCAATGGCGAAGGATATTCGAGGGCGGTAGTATTGCTTCGGTGTCAAGGGTAAAGTACACTTCGTTCTTTCGACGCATTGGAAAGGGCTAAAAACGTGGTTGAACGATGACTCACCTCGAAGTGCTCCCTTCGCGGACGTATGCTAGGAAGCTCGATCGGCCGTTGAAACCAGTGTATCCGAATGAACATGTTGTCCTGTGCTTCTTCCGACTCGCCCGTCGTGAGCTCCCACATGGATGCGATGACTCCAATGCTATCATACTTGGCAGTGCCTGTTGAAACACACACCGTATCACCGACCATGAACGACTCTTGAGTGGTCGTCTCGGACCTCGAGGACCGTGGTTTTCCTCTGAGGGACGATGGCAGACGCGACCTGGAGCGGGAAAAGGAGTGGTAAAACACGGATTGCATATTGGAAGCGGGCTGCCAGTTGTCATCCTCTGCAAGGGCTTGGTAGTCTTCTGGGATGGACGACCTGGCATGGAACGGTTCGGACGACCAGGAAGTGGCTTTGTCTGCCCATGCGCCGGGGTGTATTGGGATGACGAGCTGCTGGAAGCGTTTTGAACGACGCGAAGGTGTCGCCTGGGTGGACATGATGAGCGTTCAGGGTGTGACCGACGCGTCTTGTCACGCGTTTTATTGTAATTTTATTTTATACTGCCAGGGTGATCCCGGAGGCGCATCTCTCTCCGATACCACCAGGTCAGCCCCTTTCCGACCACTCAACACCATCGATCGAACCTCCTCACAGATACACATGCTCTTTCTTTCTGGATCGTCGGCACTCACGGAGACGAAGCGTCAGATCCTTCTGCGCGACATACAGGCAATCAATGGCGACATCGTCTCTGTAGATGCCGTGTTCCTTCATCTTCTCAAATGTCGCACGCAAGCTCTTGAACGGGAGCTCGGCGAAGCCCATTCGTCACACAGGCATTTGCTCGTTGCCCTTTTCGACTATGGGGACAATATCCAACTACCCAACACGGCGGACATCATTCAAAGCGGTCAGAACACCGCCTATGTCATCCCTAGAGCTGGCTCTATATCTCCCTGGAGCAGTAAAGCAACAGACATCGCAGCTATCTGCAATCTCGGACAGCACGTCGAGAGAGTCGAGCGGGCCATCGCATACGCTTTCCACTTGAAACAGGGCAAAGTGTTAGACAACAATTTGATCTCCCAGACTTCCCATCTACTCCATGACCGCATGACGCAGACCATCCAGCTCTCTCTACCTCGCGAAGACCTCATATTCAAGCATCAGGATCCCAGCCCTTTGCGGACAGTCGAATTGGCTGGCCAAGATGATGAAGCGGCGGATCCTCTTCTCGCCAGAGAGCGTCTTTTGGCAGCTAACAAAGCCCTCGGGCTTGCCCTTGCATCCGATGAAATTGACTACTTGATCGACGCTTTTGTTTCTGGAACCTCTCCCATCAACCGCAACCCCACCGATGCAGAGTTGTTCATGTTCGCTCAGGTCAACTCTGAGCACTGCAGGCACAAGATTTTCAACGCTTCCTGGACAGTCGATGACACCCCTCGCGATAAATCGCTTTTCCAAATGATCAAGAATACCGAAGAAAGGTGCATCCACAAAGCTATCTCTGCCTATTCCGACAATGCCGCTGTCCTCAGAGGCTCAACTGTCCCTATATTCGGACTCTGGGCCCCTGAATCCGCAGGCACTCGAGTTTACTCGGAAAAGATCGAGCCTAATCCCATCCTCATCAAAGTCGAGACCCACAATCACCCTACAGCAGTTTCGCCTTATCCAGGAGCGGCAACAGGTTCCGGTGGGGAAATCCGTGACGAAGGCTCCGTCGGCCGAGGATCCAAACCCAAGGCTGGCTTGGCTGGCTTTACCGTGTCCAACCTCTGTATCCCTGGTTACGTGCAGCCATGGGAAACGGACTTTGGTCGACCGTCTCACATTGCATCAGCCCTGCAGATCATGGTTGATGGCCCGCTGGGCGCGAGCGCATTCAATAACGAGTTCGGACGACCAGCCCTTGCCGGGTATTTCCGCACGTTCTCGGAGTCTGTACCTTCCTCGGAAAACGGAACGAAGGAGATCAGGGGATACCACAAACCTATCATGATTGCTGGAGGTTACGGAAACGTGCTCCCGAGTTTTGCGAAGAAATCAACCATTGAGCCCGGCGCGAAGATCATCGTGTTGGGTGGCCCTGGAATGCTGATTGGGCTAGGAGGCGGAGCCGCGTCTAGCCAGGTCTCAGGTGCAAGCTCGGCTGAGCTTGACTTTGCATCTGTGCAGCGAGATAATGCCGAGATGCAGAGACGTTGTCAGCAGGTTATTGACGCTTGCATAGGACTCAGAGATAGGAACCCGATTCAGAGCATCCACGATGTCGGGGCCGGCGGACTATCCAACGCCCTCCCTGAATTGGTGCATGATTCCAGGCTTGGAGCGCGGTTTGAGATACGAGACGTTCTCACTGCAGATAGCTCCATGTCTCCAATGGAGATATGGTGCAATGAGAGCCAGGAGAGATATGTACTTGCCGTTTCCGCCCAGAGGGCTGGCGATTTCGAGGCGATTGCGAAAAGAGAGCGGTGCCCATTTTCTGTCGTTGGTTACGCTACAAAGGAGGAAGAGTTGATCGTCACCGACCGCCTTATGGGACAAGACGTCGTCAATCTGAAAATGTCCACCCTGTTTGGCAAACCACCACGAATGTCCCGAAAAGACAAAACGCGAAGGGTTGCATTTAACCACTTCGACACGTCCCTGTCATCGTACCTCCCCGATGTCTCTAGTCCCATATCAGCCGCAGTCGACCGCGTTCTTCGCCTCCCATCCGTTGGTTCGAAATCTTTCCTGATCACTATTGGAGACAGGTCCATCACAGGTCTAGTCACGCGCGACCAAATGGTGGGTCCTTGGCAAGTCCCTGTCGCCGATGTTGCTGTCACCCGCTCTTCGTCTGGGTTTAACGTTCTCCCCGGGGAAGCCATGGCCATGGGGGAGAGAACTCCTGTGGCTCTCCTCAATCCTGCTGCATCAGCGCGCATGGCAATCGCTGAGTCATTAACCAACATCGTCGCAGCCTCTATCTCGGACATCTCACTCGTCAAGCTGAGCGCTAACTGGATGTGCGCTGCATCGAAGGAGGGGGAGGGCGTAGGATTGTACGAAGCTGTTACAGCTGTTGGTTTGGAGCTTTGTCCTGCGCTCGGAATTGGTGTGCCGGTCGGCAAAGACTCGATGTCCATGTCGATGAAGTGGAAACAAGAAGGCGAGCAACGAGAAGTCAGTGCGCCATTGTCGCTCATTGTAACTGCGTTTGCGCCCGTGGAAAACATTTCTGCGACTTGGACGCCACAACTTCAGACGGACGTTGGTGAACCGACTGTCCTCGTGTTTCTCGATCTTGCTGGAGGGAGGAGGCGATTGGGTGGATCGGCTTTGGCGCAGGTATTCAAGGAGATTGGGTCGGAGGCACCTGACGTTGTCGATCCTTCCTTGCTCAAAGCCTTCTTCAATGGCTGCCACATCGCCAGAAAAGCAGGCTTGGTTCTCGCCTATCATGATCGTTCTGACGGTGGCTTGTTTGTTACCCTTGTTGAGATGGCTTTTGCGGGACGGGTTGGCGCAAACATCACACTTGATCCATTAGTTCCCTCTGGAGACCCTATAGCAACGCTTTTCAACGAGGAGCTTGGTGCTGTCATTCAAGTACGCGAGCATGCGGTTGACGAATTGAAGTCTGCGTTCGCCAGCGCAGGCTTCCCTACCGCTTCGATCTTCGAGATCGGGAGGGTGAACGAAGATCCCGCAAACCAGGATTTCGTTATCCGGAAAAACTCTGACATAGTATTCTCTCGGACTCGAGGACAGCTTCAGGAAATCTGGTCGGAGACGTCATTTAGGATGCAGAGCCTTCGCGATAACCCCACCACTGCGAAACAGGAATTCGATCTCATAAATGATCCAAGTTACAAGGGCATATATTATAATCTTTCCTTTGCTTACATCACACCCCTTCTCCGCGAGACGACGAACCGTCCCAAAGTCGCCATCCTGCGAGAACAAGGTGTTAATGGCCATATCGAAATGGCTTGGGCATTTACCCAAGCTGGCTTTGATGCCGTTGACGTACACATGACGGATATCTTGAGCGGAAAAGTCACTTTGACGAGCTTCCGTGGACTGGCCGCTTGCGGCGGTTTTTCTTACGGTGATGTTCTCGGTGCCGGAAAAGGTTGGGCCCATTCGGTTCGTCTTAATGACCGCGCGAGGAGAGAGTTTCAGCAGTTTTTCGAAAATAGCGGCACATTCACACTTGGTGTGTGTAACGGATGTCAGTTCCTCAGCCATCTCCGCGAGCTGATACCTGGTGCTGCGGACTGGCCCGATTTCAAGCCGAATGCGAGCGAGCGATTCGAGGCGCGGGTCTGTATGGTCTCAATTCCACAGAACGACGCTACGCGACATTCAGTGTTTCTTCGAGGCATGATCGGCTCCAGACTCCCCGTTCCCGTAGCGCACGGAGAGGGACGGGCATCATTCGCGAAAGGCGACTCTCAGCTGCGGGCCTTGCAGACTGCAGGTCTCGTCGCCACCCAATATGTGGACTCCAGGGGATTGCCGACCGAGGTGTATCCCATGAACCCTAATGGAAGTCCTGACGGCATCGCTGGGGTACAGACACCGGACGGAAGGGTCCTGGCACTGATGCCTCACCCTGAGCGGGCAACCACTCTGGATAATAATAGCTGGTACCCATCCGCATTCTCGGGCGTTTGGAAGGGTGTAGGTCCCTGGTTCCGGATGTTCCAGAGTGCGAGAGTCTGGGTAAACTAATGGTGAGTTTGTTTATCGTCATTCATTTTCTATTCAATACCTTGACGTATGTCGCCAAAAGCCGGATCAAGTTTAGGATGGTTATTTGCGGAAGAAGAAAGATCTATTGCTATTGTTGTAAGCTATTCAATGGCAGGTATGTGTCGTCAGAAGTGGAATTAAGATTTCTGGTCACTTGTAGAACTATCATTGCGTCACAAAGAATTGATTGTGTCCCGACTACAAATGAAGTAAATGCGAATGGTTCAAGGCCTGCAAAAAGCACCATATCGGTGCAATTTTCTGATGTCCTCAGAGTCCGAGACATCATGCATCAGTCTTGTGTATCGGATCGCAAAGTGATTTCAATGCATCCTTGTCCGTCCATGCCCGAGGTTATTATGTCCGACTTACCAGAACGCGTTGGTGTTTGTCTGCTCTGCTTCCCCGTTTTCGGGCCGCGACCGCAGTACAGACGGAAGAAAGCGTAACTAGATGTAAATCTCGATCAGTTAAAAAGACGCGGGGAAGTCTTGATAATTGTACCCTCGAAATGCACTTATGAAACGCAGATAAACGAGGGAACCTTTCACTGATATTGATCTGCAGCGCAAACATAGTGTTGCACTTCCTCGCCTTCATCTTTTATTGTGCAATCAATCGCTACAGAGATCGCAAATGGAATGCGATGTCAGAAAAGGTGCCTTTCCTTTGAACGGGACATTTCTACGGTTGACATTCTGTGCACAGGAACAAGCCGATTATCTTAGTAGATCGAGCAAAGACGAAGGAAATGAACGACTTGACTTTCGGTTTGTGTATTGAGGGCCGTCCCATCGGAAACTATGCTTGCGAGTAGCAGCACGTAGTTACAGACAATACTGTATACTAGGGGTCGTACTGAGGTTTGTATATAACTAGGTACACTTCATCCCTAAACAAACGCTCTGCCTTCGAAAGTCCAAAAAGTGAATGCTACATCACTGAAATAAAAAAAATGAGAAAATAACCGAGACAATTTAAAAGAACGAAGGACTAGCAACTATGTCCATATAGCAGACGCCTTTTTTTTTACCTAAAATTTTGCAATGAGTACACGCGCGGGATTACAATCCCATCGCGCATCTAATGGAGTCAAGGAGTATATCGTGGTAGTCGCCTCCGGCTTCCCACATCGAAACTCCTGCAAGTCCAGTCTTCCTGACGTAGTCGCCCTTGGCAGCAAACGAGCGAGCATCTTCGAAAGAGATCATGACCTCAGAAATCGCGTTGTAAACATACGGCTATGATAAGATCGTTAGAAGATCGCGATAAATCAAATATTAGAGATCACTCAACAGTCTGGCTGCAGTCGTCATAACGGTAGTAGATACCTGGCGCTGGATTTCCGTCCGTAGTCAAGAAGTTGTCCTCGATGAGACTCCACAACCTGAATGTGCCGCCCTGTGGGCTGGAAACACCGCAGACGTCGACACTACTTGTATTGTCCCATGAGTCGCCGAGCGGCGGATTCGAACTATTGAACTTGGGATACGCAGCAAGTTCAGTTTGTGACCCACTAACGAATGCATCGGAAGGCGAGACGCGGGAGGAATGACCGTAAGAAGCGACACCAAGCACAGTCTTGCTGGCCGGGAATCCAGCGGCAGTCCAGGCGTTGACAGCAGAAACCGCAGAACCTTGCTGGTTGGCGGGAGCTGCGCACGTGTCATTCAAAGGAGAGTTGGGCCCAACACTCGGTGACCACCCGCCCCAAACGTCGTAGTTCATTATGGAAATAAAGTCGAGAACATCAGCAAAACCAGACACATCCTTGGACGGATTTCCGGATGCGTCGCGGAATGGGGTGAGGGGGACTGCAGCAGAGAGCGTCAAACAGGTACCGGTGGCACTAGCGCGAAGCTCCCGGAGGAATAACAGGAAGTTCTGTGTGTCATTAACATTGATTGTGTTGCAACCTATGCCTTGGTGATTTGGATATTCCCAGCTGGCAGATGCGCATTCAACGCTAGTCAGCTGAGAGATAGTAAAGACGGTCACGCACTCGAAATTGATGCCATCTAGATCGTATTGTGACGCAAAATCTACGATAGTCTGCACGAATGCAGTACGGTTTTCGGCAGTTGCCACGTTGGATGAAAACCAGAGGCCGCCTCCCCAACCTCCGATTGAAGCATGTGCCTCGACATTCTTAACGGTATAAGTGTCAAAAGTAAGCGTTTCAGCACCAAGCACGCGAACTCACGTTTGCATGTGCTTTTAAAACAAAATCAGAAAGGAGTGACGGATCTGTACCATCTAAGGAAAGACTGTTGACATTCGGGGTGGTGACTCTGTAGCGGAATAGTGAGCCATTTCTTCGATAGGGGCCAAAGCTCTTACGCAAAGGAGTAGAACAGTACGGTGTACTTATCCCAACTCACAGCTGAGAGCGGGAATCCTTCCGTGGCATGCCAGGCTGCGTACCAGGCAGCCACGATCGGCTCACTTGTAGAGGCAGTCCTCGGTACTGCGAGGGAAGTCACCAGCTGGAGAATGGACAACACTGTAAGGAAAAGGAATGTGAAAGACATAAGTGACTCAAGAGCTAAGGCGAATAAAGTGTATACTTTCTGCAACTAGCAGAGCCTCTGTACTTATACTTGGTGTTCGTCGAAGTTTCAGGTCAAAAGAGGACATCCTATCTCAGATCCCAACTTCTGCAACACCCTTGTTACTACTGGTCAGGAAACCCGTTTCAGCAGTGAATACGTGTAAACTCACGGTACTTGTGCATGTGCGAAGTTCATGACCAAAACCAGAAAGAACAAGAAAAGACGCTGATAATGATGGTCGCTATGCAGTTATCTTGAAAATGTTTAGGACTCATCGATCATCTCTCAAACGTAACGGAGTTATTATTCATGCGAGTGAATGTTTCGCCGATGAGTGCTGTTGAC
>JBBPSN010000602.1:1422-13687 GCA_038093615.1 Austroboletus olivaceoglutinosus | reverse complement strand
TGCTCGTCCGATGTGCCGGGAGGGGTGTCGACGATGAGATAGTCGAGGTCGCCCCAGTCGACGTCTTTGAGGAACTGGGCGATGAGGCCGTTCTTCTTTGGGCCCCTCCACATGACGGCATCGCGTGCCGAGGGGAGCATGAAGGCGACGGACATGACGCCGAGGTTGTCCTGGACGTAGACGGGGGACCAGCCGGAGGAGGAGGAGTGGACCTGCTCGGAAGCGATGCCGAGGATGGTGGGTATGGATGGGCCGCAGATGTCGACGTCCATGATGCCGGTCTGTGTGTGCTCGTCTGCGGCAAAGGCCCATGCGAGGTGGGCGGCAAAGGTGGACTTGCCGACGCCGCCCTTTCCAGAGAGGACGAGGATCTTGTGTCTCACGGAGCGGATGCGCGCGCGGATGAGGGGATCGGGTGCGGCGATGGGGGTGTTCGCGGCGCAGATCTGCTGGTTCGGGCAGCCGTTGCAGGCGTCTGCCTTTCCCGCGAGGTCGGATTCGGTGCCCTGTGTGCGGTGAGCGCGGGAGGGGGGGAGGAGGAGGAGGGGACGTTACTGGGCAGTGCTGGGGTGCGTTTGGGAACATGATGCGGGGTGACAAATTCTTCCGCGGAGTCGTCAAGCAAGTAAAACACCCGCCCGGCCACCAGCCAACACGGAATGCATCAAACCGTCGAAGCTCGCCGTGCCTAGGCTCAAAAGTTGTCGTGTGTCCCATCCTTTTGTCTTCTTTATCCATGTCCCGCAAACAAACCCCATTCTCTGCTGACTTTATCATCGTCGGTGCAGGTGAGCACCCCACTCCTCCCCCGTGCCGCCCTCACGCCCGTCCCCAGGCGTCGCTGGTCTCGCTACCGCCCTCGGATTGTGCCATTCCGGCCACAGAGTCACCGTGATTGATAAAGGGTCCGGCCCCAGTGAGGTCTGTTTCGTCCATCGTCATTGATCGCACTACATCCCTGCCCGCAGAAAAAAGGTGGCGCCCACCTCCCTCCAAACCTCACAAAGCTTCTCATCGAATGGGGCTTGGCAAAGCAACTCAGGAGATATGCCCTCCCCGTGCGAGCAAGCAGAATCATTTCCTGTCAGTACCTGCCCCTCACTTTTGCACCGCATCCCCAACCTTGTTCGCAGACGATGACGGTCACGAACCCGGCTGCCTCGAATGGCGAGAGGACGTGTTGCAAGAGTCGGGTGCCGATTATCTCGTCATTCAGGTTGGCTAGAGTACCCGACATCTCCGTTCACCTTTCACTGACCCAACCGCAGCACAGGGACCTATGCCAGATGCTATATGATGCCGCGGCCAACGCTGGGGTCCATTTTGAATTTCAGCACGCCGTGACATCTGTTCAACCCGACCCAGGGCGACCACGTGTTGTCCTGTCCGATGGTCGCTCCATGGCAGCTCATGTCATAATTGGCGCGGATGGTCCACGCAGCGTCGTGAGGGAGTCGATCAACGGTCCGGTCCAAGAATCCTTGGAAGGACACAGCTGTTACGTGTGCGTTCCTTTCTTTTCCCAGCAAACAAGCACCGCTTACTATAGAATAGTGCTGCCATTCCCCGCGATCGGTTGAAGGATGACCCAGAACTCTACGAGCTCACCTCGTACAGGCCAGACAGGCCAGGTGTATGTACCGCTCTTTTCATCCCCTCCCTCTGTCTTCTCACCTCGTGCAGTATATAATATACATGGGCGATAATCGTCACGTAGTCGTCCTCACGACGGTACGTCCATCCACCAAACTGGGCGTGATCCATCGGTTAACCAGCGGCGCATAGGATCAGGGAAAGACGTGTTCAATCCTCGCATTCCTACCAGAGGTCGACGCAGAAGGTCCCCTTGGCGACGATGTTGCTCTTGATGGTGCACTAGTTCCAGGCAAGACCCTGAAAATCCAATGCGAGCCCAGGCAAGCACGCCATGTCAACGTACCCTGGATATGTCAAATGATCGTTTGGCAGGCTACGACGATTAATGAGTCATGTTCCCACATACCTGCGTACGCGAATGTACCACCGCGAGTTTGCCGAAGATTGGGTAGATCAGTACGGAAGACTGATCGTCATCGGCGAGTCGGCATATCCAATATGGGTAATCCCTTTGGTCCCGTCCGATTCCGGTGCTAATCTGTTTTCAAGCCATTCTGCATACAGAGCCGTAGCTTGCCGATCGAAGATGCCGGTGTGCTGACTACTCTGTTTACGTTTCTCAAATCCGAAGAGCATATAATGTATCTCGCTCACGCCTTCCAGGAAATTCGTGAACCCCGCGCTCAATCCATGTACGCCAAGGAAACGAGGGCATTCGGCACCGCTTGGGTTCCTCCCGGCCCCGAAAGGGACGCACGTGACGAAGGGCTGAGGATAATGTTGCTGGCAGGTCACAAGGGATGGGACGAAGACAAGCTGCGCTGGCAGTGGGACGAAATCTGCGAGGTTTTCGCCTACCATGCCAGAGAGGCGGCTGAGGACTGGTGGGTGATGTGGGGCGTACTGAGGGAGAGAAGCGAAGAGATCATGGACAACTAGCTGGATAGGGACTATGAACAACGATACCTTTTTCCCACATCCACAGCCAGCAACGATTCCCGGTTCGAACGTCTCTAAATGTTATCGACATCCTATATGCAGACGAGCAGTAGAATGAAGTTAATCTTTGTCTATACCGACATGTTTGGAATAGTGCGAAGTAATGCGGATGTATATTGTGGAGAACTGCACATGCGGAAGTGTCATTTTTGCTCATTAATACTCCAATGACTCAAGTCTATAGCGTCCATCAGTCCCGTATAGCAACCTCTGTACAAAGGGTCAGCACCATGTTAGCCAACAAGAACCGAGAAACGCACTAAAGAACTCGTATGAAAGCCAACATAGGGCGTTGCTGGGCATGTGCGTCAATATGCGCGGGGACATTCCTCGACCAAACCCTCTCATGCCATCCCGCTTCCAAATGACTCTGAAAGTGTCCATCATCCCTCCAAGTCTCCGGATTTCAGGGTCTTTCGACGTGCCACGAGTCTGTAAGAGGGTCTTGGCAACATCGAGCGGCGTCGTCACACCAGCAGCGACGCCACCCGCCATACCGCCTGCGATCATGTGTGTCATGGGAGAGTATTCTCCTTTGGTATTCAGCACCTTTTTTATTTGTTCGTAGACCGTGAATTGCACAGCCGTGAACGGGACGGACATCATCAACGTGGTGGGATACGAAACGTAGAAAGCACCGAGCCCCTCGGTGTGATAGACCACTCGGATCGCGGTGAAGACGGACCGAAATTCAGATTGATGTACCTGCATCCGTTGTTTGATGACTGAAGTAAGATGGCGTTGGATGGGGAAACGTTTCAATGAGTGAGACAAAACGGGCTCACCGTCAAACGGGTTCATCAACGCATCGCTGGAAATCGTGGCAGCCGCGCCGGCCACAGCTAAAATCCGTACACATGTCAACGAACCGCCGATAAAGATGCCACAAAGTGGTCTGGGGAACAAAAAGAAATGTCGAAACGAGACACGCACACGTCGCCAACCATTGATTTCCAGCATTGTTGCCACCCGCCAGCTCCTTCACAGCCTCGTATGCTCCGAAATGCACTGCATGAGCAGGCCCCGCGCCAAGTATGACCGACGGCACGCCCCGCCACAGTGCGCGCATCCCCTCCGTGGCGGATATTCGAGTAAACGCATTTCCGATACCCGTGTATACTGCTGCCGGTGAGGTGGCGAAAACCTGCATCCGCGTCTAACGGCATGGGGTATAAGTACGATACAGGACTCTTGGTGGATGCACGACTAGCCTTGATGCTGTCTATGGGAAACATGACTGCGTGTTCCGTTATGCCTGCCTGAGGAGACGTTAGCGTTCTGTTACTTGCTCGCTCGTATACAGCATCTTTTTTTCGAAGCTGCAGTGGCGACTCACCATGGCACCGGCCAACATGTTGACCTTTTGATGAAGCACAGATGAGTGAGAATATAGCGAGCGTCAAGGATGAGAGACGCACTGTGAAACCCGCATTAGATGGCAATCCTTCGTAGTCGACTTCCTCGGCCATGAATGGGAGCTTGCGTGTACTAGGACTGGATGGAAAGCCAACGCGTTGTCGCACTCGGACCCGATCGAGTCAGGGTGAGTGGAGGAGTGAATGACGGACAAAGAGGCAGTGGAGGGTGAGAGAGAGGCGCTATTTTTCTCCGCAACACACACTACTCCGCAAACCTAGGACAATGACTTCCAACTTCCAACTGTGCCGAAAAAAAAAGTCGCCCCGACCTCACACTAAATGCAACTCTTTGTACCATTTACGTAGGGAATATACAAATGTCATACTCGTCACTTTTTTGGCCATCAAGACACACCATTCAGCTTGGACTTGTCCTCGGCAGCGAGCTTGTCGTGCTCCTCGATGTCCCTGGTGGAAATGTATTGTAATGAAACCGTAAACAGGACTGCGACGCAGGACACTCACGTGGCTTCCCATGGGTAGTCCAGCCTGGGGCAAAGAAGGAAATTCAATAGGACTTTCACTCGCGAGTCGACTTATTTTTATCTCACCATACGTCTGCCACCTCCTCGCCAACGAAATACCTGGTGGGAGTCATGCGGAGTTAGCTTGATGGTCAGTAAAGACTCACGGGACATCGGGCGGCAGCTTCCCAAGCTTCGGCTTCAGCTTATTGTGCACAACAAAGATCGCAAACTCGGTGCGGTTCGCCTCGCGTTCAGACTCTGGAAGTGCCTGCAGCTCCCTTTCGACGTCCTTCTGGAGCTCCAAGAGAGCATACCTAGCGACAACTGAGAATAATGCGTCAAAGGCCACTTATTCTAATGTCCCTTACTGGAGCGTTTTGCGCGAATCATCGACTTCATCCTGCGATGTTGAATTGAGTCACATATCAGATAACACGCCTCAAGGGCCGATCACTGACAATGACGAGCACTCTTCTTCCCAATAGAGCCTTGCCGGATTCAGGTCCCCTATGAATCGCGGATCCGTCCCGTGGCATTTCTTGACCGTGGAAGGGAAACACTCACAACCACTGAGTGCGGATGACTTCGGTACCGAGTTGTTCTGCGGTAGTTCCAGGAAGGGCTTCATAAAGGGAAAGTCCAATGGCTTGAATAGAAATGTTCTTGTTCGTCGACGGATTCTTTAGGAAGGTGCGCTGAAACATGTCAAGTAAATGTCGAGACAGATGGACAGATAATTCGTACGATGAGAAACTTACCAATACTCGAGCCGGAAAGAAGCCGCTGGCAGCATGGACTAGTCAAGGTGATCTGCATCTGAGCAAAACGAGCCTAGGACTGACCCCCCTCCTGAGCTAGTCGGTCAGTTATGTTTGCACGTTATCACGGACGATGAGTACCACTACCAACCGATTGCGATGAACAAATTCGGCTTGAATGAAGCGATCTTGGTGGCGCTTGCCTTGATTATGTTGTGGATGTCATTGTAGGTGTTACGAACGTGCTGGTACTCGTCCATTGCAGAATGAAGATGATGAAAATGAATCTCGGATCATCCAGCATTTATCTCGAGTAACCACGTGATTCATTTACCGTCTACGCTCATGAGTGGTGAATCGCCGGCACCATCTGCTGGCCCCAAAGCCATAGCAAGCCTAGCCAAGAAACCATCCGACGTGACCAGACAGGGAACTCAGAAGCTCAAATTCGTACCGACACTACCCACCCGGAGAAAGAAAGAGTAAGTGTGCGACAACAGCAATTGATCGTTTAATCGTTCTCATGCAGTAAACACACAGGGAAGTAAAAGAGGTATGTCGCATCCGGCTCGCTTTTGGACACCCCGCGACGGTAGCTCCAGGAATCATCTGCTGCTGCACAACCTTCAGACAAGGGTCATGGCAGAGGCCGTGGCAAAGGGAGAGGGAGAGGAGGTGAAGGAAGAGGGGCCGCGCCCCGGCCACCCCCAGCTGAAATGACCGCAAGTGGTCCCTTTGCAATGGGACCTGCTCTTGCAGGCACATCTGCCCGGCGAACTGCACCAAGATCGAGTTTTACACCCGCCGTTCCAAAAGGGTCTGAAGTAGGGCCGGCTTTGGGTGCCAACTTATCGAACACGGCCGCGCCAACGTTGAAAAAAGACAAACAACGTGAAAATCCCCTTGTTGACGCCCAAACAACAAAAGTCGAGAATGACGAGGAGGTTTACTCGGAGCCAGATGAGGGTGTCGAGATCATCGACATGGAAAATGTGAGGCAGCTGGATTGGATGGCGCCGGAGACTCTACAAAGAGAGCGACGCGACAAAAGGAGAAAAAGGGGTCTTGTGAAAACAGAGACGGAAGAGCCTCCGTTATCATCAAACGGTAGCCTTGCTTCTTCATCACTTTCACCTGACATGTTAGACTAGGGGCATTTACAGGCAAGGCGGACCCTTCCAACGCACTCGACCTGAGCGAAAGCGAGGAAGAAGACGAACTGGAAGACCTCATGGATGATTTTGCGATCGAAACGCATACAGCCGAGGTCTGTCCCCTCGTTGAAATTGTGAATACAGAAATAAATCGTGTCTCCCAGGAGGGTATTCGACAGGAACGATTATATTTCTTTCAGTTCCCTGAACCTTTTCCAGAATTTACATCCAGTTTGGTGCCAACCGCGGGATCTTCTGGAGAGATGGATGTGGTTAACCTTGATCCAGGTCTGAAGCGTAAGGTGTCTTTCGCAGCAGATGCTAAGCCTGCAGCGTCCGGATCAGGAACTGCGACGCCAATGGCCCAGGACACTCCCGAAACGCCAAAAGTAGATGGCGTGATTGGGCATATCGAGGTCTACCGGAGCGGAATGGTAAAGATGCGTATGGGTAACGGAATTGTCCTCAATGTATGCCATTCTGGCCATCGTTTTTCTGAGCGGTGCCAACACATTCACTCCAGGTCTCCGAGGGGACACAGCCATCGTTCCTCCAACAGGCAGTTCACCTGGACATGGAAAACAAGAAGCTGCACACACTGGGCGAGGTTAACAAAAGATTCGTGGTTTCACCAGATCTTGATACTTTGTTGGCTTCTATGGAACTTGCAGACACGACCACAGTGTTTGACGATGCCAATCTCATCAAGATGGACACTGTAGTTACTTGAACAAAAACCACGTAGCACCATAATACGAACAGTCTGGATATTTGAATTCGTAGATAGTACAAGCATTCCAAACATACGAGTGAGATGATTCAAACTGTAACAAAAAAGTGGTGAGCACAGTAAACGTGTGGAGGTGGTGTAAAATGTCAGAAAAACGGCAGGTTGTCCCACCGAAGGTAGCTGAGATTTTTTTTCTGCAGTGCAGGAGGGCTCCCGCGTAAAGCCAAATGCCTCAAACATCATGAAAAGAGTGGATGTGGAATGGGGACTTACCATGTGGAGGGTGGGTAAGAAAAAGCTTGGAGTCGGGTCGGGTTTATATACCTGGGGCGTGCCGGGCTGGGTAACTCCGACGCGGTCATGTCTGCATCGACGACACCCCAACCTCAGACATCCCAATACTCCTTCCAATCCTTCTCCGATGTCTCCCAACAGCAGCCCCAGTCCTCCTCCCAGGCAACGACCGCCGTCGCCACCTCCTCTTCCGCAACCCTCCCCCAATCACGTCAGGCCGCCGAAGACGCGCGCAAAGACCGCACTTTGGCAGAATTCCTCCTCATGCTCGATGATTATGAGCCCCTAGTATCTAAATTTCCTCTGCACTTGACGTCCCGTGTTCATCTTGTTTCTCTCGCAGGTCCCCAATGAGGTCACCGACTACTACCTCCAAAAAGTTGGATTCGAGTGCGACGATGTACGCTTGTGAGTAGACTAGTTCTCGTAACTATGCTTGTGCTCACGCCGCCTTCTCGCCAAGAAAACGTCTTCTCTCCCTTGCCGCCCAGAAGTTCGTCTCCGATATCGCCTCCGATGCATACCAGCACGCTCGCATACGTACGAATGCTGCAGGCGGGCGAGCTCGCGCAACTGCAGGTCCGGGAGCTGCCAAGGTTTGTCTCTTTCAATCCCACACCCACGAATGGATTTTTAACGTCTGCAAAGGACAAAACTAGGACGACTTTGACCATGGATGACTTGAGTTCAGCACTTGCCGAGTACGGCATCAATGCCAGGAAGCCCGAGTTCTACATCTAAATTGTACATGTGACACCACCCCAGATTGCCTGTAGCATTTGGTTGACCCAATAGATGATCACGACACAGCATGGTACAGCACAATAAGTTGTCTCGAAAAATATCACGAAGCCACTGCGATATTGTATCCTTGCGTGCTCACCAGCGGAATCGATGTCGACGAAGCCGACAGACTCCGTTCTCGAAGAATGCCCCAGCTTACCCACCAATCTTCCACAGCTTCTCGAGCGCTGTATCCAAGAACATCGCTTATCTCTTCCCATTGCCATCTCATCTTGTCCTCATCCCAACCTTGCAACCCTAACGTTACCATGGCGCGCAGCGACTCGTCCCGTTCTTCCCGGCGCGGACCGGGCGGTAACCACACAAGCCGAAAGCCCATCAGTTCTTTCTCATGCACAATACGACATCGTTCTTCTCGGAGATCTTGGAACGCTCCCACGAGTTGAGGTAACTGCCCCCAGTTTCGCAGTCGAGACAAGAGCCCTCCGAGGACCTCGGCATCCTCCACTTGGAGGCTTGCACTATGAGTAATGCAGGGCTGTCTCGAGCGTCAGTAATCAAGGCCAAAACAAGTTGGAACGCGGTTTGTTCACCAGTGATGGATGAGCTGCTTCACCCATTAAAATGATCCTTCCCGAGACATCCGTCCATTCTACCAGAGGCGCTCCTCCGATGTAGCGTTTACGCTGCACTACAGGACAGAGATCGAGCAGTCGTTCGAGCCTAAAAGATGATGAGTCGAGTGCCAGGTGCTTGGGTGAACCTCCTACTTTGGATCTCCAGAGTACCGTAATTTCTCCCGTGGTACCGTGAAGTTCCATTCCTCGGACAAATCATCGTTTGGATTCATCCGACTGTCTGGCCAAAATACATGTATCGTATATGCGTTGTTATTCTGCTGGAAATTTGACGACATGAGCATAAGTTATGCCACAGTTACGAGACGTGGCATTCACGTACCACGGGAAAGCCCACTGCATGCGAGGACGTGCCCATCCAAATAGGGTACTAGAACACGTCAACCTTGGGCCTGGAAACGCGGCGGATGTGTAACTTTCGTCTCACCTGAACGCCACCTTCGAGGTCTGGGTTTGTAAAGACGTCAAGCTCCGGGTCTTTGCGCAATTGTTCTCGGGAAATGGTTGCACTTGAGTGGCCCCTGAGTTTACGCTCACGGACAGAGTTTGCACGCTTACACGTAGACGGAAAAGCTGTCCTTGCTGAGCTGGATGTGATCATGTGCGCACCGCTGGACAGCTTCGCGTACAACACTGCACGGCCCGTCCGCTCCTATGATCACGTCTGCGTATAACGTCATACCTGAAGCAAGTTCAACTTTCGGGGGCTTCGCAGAGACCTTGGTAACAGGCGTGTCGTAAGATATCTGGACGCCTGCGGATTCCGCCGCGGATTGTAATATCGCATGAAGATCTTGATGCTATGCCGCATCGTGCCAAACAGGTGTGACACATTTGATGGGATACTCACATGCATCAGAAGATACTCGGCCCCGATCTCTTTCAAGATTTCTGTTTGAGGCCACAATAAGTGTCCCACGAACTCGCCCGTCTCCACTGCCCAGACAACGAAGAGTTTTGTGGCCGTCAATCAACGGTTCACCAAACGCACTTACTCGAGTAACAATGGCTTCTCCTGGCCGGTTTGCCCCACCGAGCAACCTGTTCTCCGAGCCCCCACTCCTCTAGAATTTTTGTGAGGTTCGGTGGAACCCGGACACCGCACGCTTTCTGTCGTTCACAGCAACACGTTACGTGTCAAGGGGGTTGTGTACGACCGAGAACGCCGCAATCGTACCTGTTGCGGTCCCGACTTGTCGATAACATGAACACGGTGCCCAGCTTTCGTCAGTCTGAATGCAACAGACAAGCCACCAATACCTACGAGATCACGTTGGATGAGCACCGAGATGAATAATTTTTGCTCACCTCCGCCTACCACGATAATGTTTAACCTCAGGGAAGCCTTCACCGAGAACGACATAGATCCGAGCAAGGCCTGAGTGGGACGCTATTATGGCTTGGGGAGGTTGAGGAAATGGCAAAGATAGGGATGGGCTAAATTCGCGTCTCAGTGGAGTTAAATTCAGCGTGGGCTAGTTAAACGGAAAATGAACGGTGACCATGTAAAGGTATTTCCCCATGGAGTGTCAAAAAAAAAGAAAAAAAGCTGCCCGCTTCTGTTCGTGAGAGAGGGTGACCACAGGTTGTTTCAAGTGCGTTATCAGCCAAGCAGCCGAGCGGTTCAGTAATGGAAAATCTCATAAGTAATAAAGTATTACCATCACTAAGCGCGAAACGTTCTACCGAGGGGGGTATGAAAGCGACTTTAGAGTGGAGAGTTGAGCAAGGACGTTTTGCATCTTCGACGGATCACGATATGTGCACATTCCGAGTCAACTCAATTTGCCTCAACCAGGAAGCATCCCAAAGTCCCTAGGCAGTCGCTCCTGGAAATCAATACCACACAAGAAAAAAAAAAGTAAAACCAGTCCGGCTTATCAGGCAGACCTGAAAACACCATACCAAGGCCGTCCAAATGTTAACTGCTTTCGCTTTATGCGCGGTGTCCTGTTACACATGTGATGCAATCAGGTCCGGGATTCCTTATGGATAATCACAGACAAAAACGGTGGTGAGGGATAAACGGGAGATAACAAGCTGCCAGGAATTTAGGCGTGTTTGGAGCGGTCTAATATAGCGTCGAGTCGTCGGACTGATACAATTAATCGGGGCCCATGCGGCCCATTGCTCCACTAGACATGAGCTTTGTATAGCCCGCGCAATATGTTATCGATGTCTGATAAGGTCGCCTCTTTACGGGATACCTCCAGATACGCATCCCCATTCTCGTCTTCAAGATCGGCGACCCTAGAAGCAACGTGCCAGTGTTGAGGATGCAGGCCTCTGGAGAAAACCTCCACCACCGCAGGTTCTCTTGCACGTGGCGTCAATTATTGTCCAGCACAGGATCGATAGTGCCCTACCTGTCCAATAGTCTTCTTGCTTCAAATAGATAATCCGAGTCGAGGGCCTCTCCGCTCGAATTCACATAGTCGCCAGCTTTGAGAATGTAGTTGTCTCTAGGCTGGAGAATCTTTGTCACGGATGGCAGCGTGGATGCCACATTGCTGAGTATTGAAATGAGTTGGCACATACCCCAAGTCGTCATGCACGCGCGCTTACCGTCGGCTGTCCTCGCCTATGGTCCTCTCCAGATCTTCAAGCAGGCGCAGGGTTGGTTCCACCCAAGCGTCCACGTCATCCACGTCATGATTGAGCAGCGCAACACCATACTGACCGCGCTGAGAAATGGACTGAGTGCGTGCCGCACAATAACATGGATTATGCTAACCTTGAGTAGGTATACCCTCCTACAAGAAGTCGCCAGCGGTTCGTGACTAGGGGCAAGGAACACGTCTGTCCAAGTAAACTGCGGGTTTTCGCCATAGACAATTGCCGAAGTGTCAACGTCAGGCAGCGAGCCATTCAGCGAAGTCGTTGAAGAATCCAACGCAGATGGGCGAGTTCTTGATGGACGGGGCGTGTGCATCTCTGAGACGTCAGAATTCTGTTCCACAAGATGTTTCTCGGGCTCGTCGGGCGCAGAAGGCTTTTCCATGGGTGCACAAAATGAGTTATCAGTCCCCATTGCATCCTGCAATGCGTTCTGATCGACTTGAACCTCAGCGCGTCCGGATGCGGCGTCAGGGGCAACATCGTCTGCATTCGTGGCTAATTCCTTGGAGTTGGAACCTTTTCCAAATGATGGCCAGGCCCATTTCCTGACGTTCATCTCGTTCATAGTCATACTCATGCTTACACCAAGAAAACCACCTGATGATGATGGCTCCGCATTTGGCAGTGTCCGTCGATCGTCATCTCCGCAATTTATACTGTCCAGTTTTTCCGGTTGAGTTATGGAGGCGGTTAGAGTAGCGGGTCCAGACGTTGGAGTAAGATGGTTCATTAGATGTCGTGCCAATGCAACGGGGTATTGTGAACTCTTATATCTGCTGGAAGGAGCGACATGACTTTGCGTCAATACAAGCGCAGCAACTCCTTCGGGTATCTGTGATGAGAAATTG
>JBBPSN010000601.1:3698-13698 GCA_038093615.1 Austroboletus olivaceoglutinosus | reverse complement strand
TATTCCAGGAAGGGCTAATGTTCGGCCATCGACCGCAGACCCGCATCTTCTTGCTTCCCATCATTCACCCACCCGACGCCCAACTACGGCTGATTCTGCCACTCCCTCCCGTTCACGCACTCTCTTCGCTTTACCACAGCAATCCGCGCACCCTCCTTCAAACAGTGAGCCCCTCTCTGCTGATGCCATGTCGCGATCCAAAGTTGGACCACCCAATCCCCGACCTCGTTCCTCGACTAATCCGCCACTTCTGCATCGACTTTCTATTAACTTATTTACCTCGTCGCCACCCTCTGGCTCAAAATTTGGATCCCCACTTTCCAATGGAGCCGCATCATCTCCAATCCCTCGTTCTCCTCGGTCATCTCTCTCCCAGATCCCACACGATATCCTGAAACCCCGAGCGGGCGAATCTGCTGAGACTTTCGTAAACAGATTGGTTCCCCTCGTCTCCAAGGCCGAAATAGCGGGACTCTTGGCTTCCAAGTAAGATTCTCACTGAGATCTCTTTGTTTGTTTCTTATTAAATTCTGCAGTGGGGACCCCATCTATACTGATTCGCTCAAGCTATACATTGAACGCTTCAGGTTTCATGGTGATCCTCTGGATGTCGCATTGCGTAGATTGTTAATGAACGTCGGTTTACCACGGGAGACTCAACAAATCGATCGCGTCATTGAAGCATTTGCGAATAGGTACCTATCGTGTAATCCTGACCCATTCACTTCTCAAGGTGTGTCATCCTTGATTTCCCCAGTACGCAAAATGATAACGACGATGTTCTGCAGATCACCCATATATTTTAGCCTTTAGCCTAATCATGTTGCATACTGACGCTTTCAACAAGTCAAATAGACGAAAGATGTCCAAGGCCGATTACATGAGGAATACGATGCTACCAGGCTTGATTCCTGAAGTTCTTGATGTGTGTAGAACTGCGTTGGCGTTACGGTGGGGCATTCATGACAATTCCTCAGTGCTTCTACGACAATATTGTTTTTGCGCCATTCATTTTTATCGAGGATCCTTTGGATTCTGAAGGGAATGTCGAAGGAAACCTTACTAGACCTTCCACGTCATCTGGGCTTCCAAGTCCAATGATACAAGGTGGGAATACGTTACTGAGTAGGCCGAAGATCGATCCCTACTATCTCATTACGAACGTGAGTGCTTCACACTATGTCACCGGTTTTCCTCAGTGTTGTTTTAGAATTTGTTAGATCAGCTCCGTGTTAACAGTCAAATCCCACTTGAGAACCCCTTTCGATGGGATGGCACTGGTACTTCATGGAACTACGACGAGATCCTGCTGGCTTTCGCCAAAGGGCATGTGGTACAAATAGGATCGACGGACATGCGACTGACTACTCCTTTCTTTGGGTTGAGTGTTGGGGGACCACCTCTCAACGGCCTCAACGGTCTACCTGAGACGCCGCCGTCCGAGACGTGGTCAATCAAGCTTACGAAGATCGCCGTGCTCAGTCGCAAAGATGATGTATTGGAAGGCGGAAAAAAGCCATTACATCGGAAGTGGAGGCCATACAGTGTCGCCCTTACGAGATCTCACCTTCTTCTTTTTCGTGATCTGTCATGGTCGTCGACATTACTTTCATGGAACGATTTACCAAAGAAATCCCCAATACCGTCGGCGTCGTTCAAGCCGGACGAAATTATTTCCTTGGATAATGCGTTGGCAGTTTTCGACCGATCCTATAGCAAAGTGGGCTGGTTTGCGCTATTTTTGTCTAGTGCTCACCCATATCACAGCACTTGAATACTTTTCGCCTCACCACTTGTGATGGACGTCATATTCTTTTCCAGACAACTGAGGAGAAAGAGATGGATGGATGGATATCTCATATCAACTATGCAAGTGCCTTCAAAACCGCAGGTATACGCATGCGGCCGCTCGGAATGACGGGAGAGGCTCTCGAGCTCACTGGAGTAGCTGCTGCGACGTCTCATCTTCACGATCTCCAACTTTCAAGTCTCAGTCAACCAAGGATGCTGAAGTGGGATCATCGTAATCTCTGTGAACCAATGCATGGACCCCCTGGTGATGGTAGGCCACATAATGGGCACTCTGCGGACACGAATGGCTGTCAGAGTGAACTGGCGGATCTATCCTCACCCGAAGTTGAGGGAGCGTCACAGTTCAAGGAGACCTTTGATACAGTGAAAGCGGAACTGGCCGCTGCACGCATTAGCGCCGGTGATCTCTCAATTGTGGAGAAGGTGTCCGCAGTTGGGGCAGAGCCAACCCGCCTTGTCTCAAGATGCCACACAATACATACTCGGGTAGAAGATCTAGAGAACCGCATTCGTGTCGCCAATGCGCAAATCGACTCTAGTACGCACATTGCAAAAAATATTGCGATATTGGCGCCATTCCAGAAATCCACCCGAGACCGTTTGCAGGATACTATTCAGACCATATCCAAGAAAATACAGGCAATGCGTTTGGATGTCACCAAGCTCGTTTGTCATCGCAGTATTCTTCTCAATGATCTTGCTGCTGAAGAGAAGAATTACAAACAAGCGACTTCACTTGCCTTGCAAGCTGCAGCCGAAACGTTGCAGCAGCGCTGCTCTGATTATACCTTGCAGCCGTCATTCTCTACTCCGGAGCTTGAACCCAAGAATTCGTTCCCCGAAGAAACTCCTCCCACTAGCTTGCAGTCGTTCGACTCATCCACTTACGAAACATTCCGTTCTGCGCTGGACTTCGGTCCTGATTGGCCATCATCAGGCGAGGCGTTTGCGACACCCTTATTCTGGAGGTCATCTCTCGCCACCGATTCACCCGTCACACAAGGGCATGATAGCTCAACGGGCTATCATCCATCCCCTGATGAGACGTCATATTTGTCGTCATCTGTTACCAACCAGTCGCTGCTCGACGCACCCTTGCGTAAGAACATACCCGTAACAATCGACTTTCCAGAAGAACAGGCGGAGGAATGGAACAAAACCAGAGCGGCAAAGCGCGTTTCGCTGGTGAAACTACCATCTGATTTGCGAATGACGGCCATCACTGGCAAACCTTGCCGCCATCCTCAAGTAGATAATTCGTTGAAAGAGGGATGTTCTACTGTTGGAGAGGATGGTTTCACACTTGAGGCATGAGATACATTTTTACATTTTTTATTATCATGGCGAAACTACACTAAAGTACTAGCTCTCGTATTCATCTATATCACTATAGCGGTATACCCATGTTTATTTCGAACCACCGACGGAGGAGTCAGTATACGTTGCACGCGTAATGCATTGTACCTTGCTTTACAACCTCGCGATTCACACCTCGGTATGTACTGAACTACATCGTCTTTCAAATTATCCAAGGAGCACTTGTGATGTTTTTCCGTCCAGTCACATAACGGTCGGACCTCGCTTGTCGCCCTCCCAAGTCCGCGGAACTGGCAGTAGGACCGTACCACCGAAGGCAGTATAACTTCAGTTCCCATCTTTGAGCGTTTCTAGGTTACTGGGTCTCTTTTAAATATCCCAGCATTGCTTGATCCGTTTCCCCGAACCTGCAACCCACCACATGGACATTTGCTCGTCCTCATGCTGCCGGTCAGCTACATAATGCTTTATCATTTACCTTGAGCGAGCAACAGTGCCGGCCCATCTGCATCAAGAGATGTCGTATGAAAGTGCGGGTGATTCATCTCGTTGCTGCACCTCCCCTCCCGCTCTCCCGCCTTACCTCTACCTCACCGATCCTCTGCAGAATGATGACCCCTTCAGCACACCCAAGGCCACTTTCAATGGTGTTCGCCAGGTTTTTCATCAAATTGTCTTACCAAGAAAGTCCGGCACAGTCGGTTTTCTGGAGAAGGTGTCTCAGGCTGAGACGAAAAGAGGCGACGAGAATGAGCTTCATGCTACTCTGCCTTCCTATCCTATGAAACGCAGAACGTCTGTTCGTCATGCGTCGCGCCCCTCGATGACATCTACTGTTTTCCAGTCAATCACCTCACGTGTTTCCGCAACACAACATCGGCCGACGACACCGATCGCTTCCTTCCCATCGCTAAATGTCTCCGACATACCAACTAGAACCTCTTCAAATAAATCGCCGTTTTCAGCTGTCTTACTTCCTGGGGAAGATGAAGATCATGAAGAAGACGATCCCGAACTTGTGCTCCGGCATACAGAACGACTGCACCATGCTAGACTTGCGAAACTAACCAGACATTTGGGAGAGGAGATTCCCGCAGAAATGGTGCCAAGCCCTGCTTTCCCAATCCATGGGACTTTCCGCTCCTCTATTCACATTCGTGATGTTTACTGTCATCACAAATACCAAATCCTCGATCATCCAGCCTCCTTACAAGCTTCCATCACTGAACCTATTGATGGGCATTTGCGAAGAAGTATATCACTAGAGGGGCAAGATGACGAGTGCCCCACGGCATTGTCGGCAATTGGCACGCAGAAGTTGCCATGCGGAGCGGTTAGTCGTGCCAAAAATACGGTGAGATACGAACAGAGGACGTTGTACGGGCTCTTATTCCCTTTATGCAGACGAAAAGTATCACTTCGAGAGGGCACTCGAATCCCCTGATGAGCATTCCTTGTGACGATGTCCCAGACGAAGGGGCATCGATAGATACTTGCTCTGATTGCTTTACATCGTGCCCTTCCCATTCATCGGCCGAAACCTCCAGCGAGATCTCACCATTCTCCCTTCATGTTTCTCCCGGTTTTCCACCGTCTAGAGCACTTCCCCGGCGACCTCACACGGCCGACGCCAGCCGGCGCGTAGAAAAGTTAGCAAACTTCTTCGGCGTCGGCTATGGAGAAATGGTGGCCCTTGGTGCGGCTCCAAAGCCCCGATTTTCATCTGCCACTGCAGCAGGAAATGTTTCTACTCACACCCATAACCCAGATTCGGAGCTAGAGGTGAAAGTCTTCAAACCAAATCGATTTTGGAACAGAAGGGTAGTGACGAAAATCGTACATCCGGGTGATGTGCTAAACATGCTCAGAATGATGAGAGCATCTTAAAGTACATATCTATAATCGCAAAACTGCTCGACTATTATAAGTGACAGTATTAGTCATCCTGTAATGGCATGTGACAACCCTAACCCTAGTAATTTAAACCTAAACCTAACCCGATTCTTGGGTTCCAACATCCAACAACATTCAACGTTCACCTCTCAGGGACTTCATGGTAAGTGCATCCTGGTAGCACGAGGAGGCATCACAACTTGTCACCCAGCCGATTTTTCAAGACGAGAATGGTTTGGCTGTCAAGTTCTTCATACAGAAAGACATCCCCCAAGAAATACAGGCAGAGTTATGCGAAACAATCACTGTGAGTGGGCAGCGGTGCTTGGTCGACCCACATATTTGACAAGTAGTCCAGTCTCTCGGTGGACGCGTAGAAAGCAAGGTTCCAAGGCAAGGTTACGTTCTAACTCAACCCGGCACTCCAGAAGAGGAGCGCCTTCGCCTCTGCTGGATCAGTCTAGATCGGCCTGAACGTCACTTTGTGCCCTACACCTACGTCGAGGCTTGTAAGATCGCAGGGATGCTTCTGAAACAAATATTTGTCGAGAATGGAATGCCCATCAAGATGCACATACATCCTAGCATCGCAAATGTGAATGCACGTGCAGCACTCAACCAGCGCATCATGGTGAGTTTGGTGATCACTGTTATCCTGTGCTAGAGCTTTACTGGTCACTTGGGTGGAAGCATTCCGGAGGGGACCCCACTGCATCTCCTCAGTCTGCTCGTGTACTTCTCGCAGACCCGAATACGGAGGTTTTCCAGCACCTTGTCAAGTCTTATCAAGGCGTTCCAGATAAATACATCGAGTCCTACTTATGGGTCAAGAAATGCGTGGAGAAAGGCGCCCTTGTTTATACGCCACTGGTATATAAAAATCCAGGTGGCAGGCGTCCTGGGGAAGAGTAAGTCCGTAGGCCCTTGCCATCGCAGGCGGTACTTATCGCATTCAGACGAACTCAATTTACGGAAGAGGATGAAGAACGTCTATGTCAATGGATAGCAACCAAAATTCCTTACAAGGAAACAGGTGGCAGAACTGGTAACCGTCTATACCAACAACTGTGTGAAATGGTGGGTTTTGAGCACATGCTTAACGATCCCCTTTTGATGCACCATAGGCTGTTGACCCAGAGTACGCATGGGTAACTCGACACACATGGCAGTCATGGCGGGAGCGATACAAGAAGAACTCAGTCCGCTTGGACAACATGGTCACCGCAATCGTGGATCAGAAAAAGCCGGCCCACGGAGAGAAAGGACAGTACGGTTATGTTCGTCGGGCGGAGGAAAAACCCAGGCGTCCGAGAAAAAAGCGCTCGAGACCAGTGGGCGAGTCATTTCATGCGGATCACACAGAAAGACAGACGGCAGGGTGCACCGATGGACATCTTGATGCTACTGTGCCGATTATTCTGTTCACTCCCGATCGAATCTCCAACGAACCACAGGCTTCAATATCTGGGACCGATCGCCGACCAAGCCCTGACGAAGAAGAAATGGCAGGTGGTGAAGAAATTGAAGAATGGCGCATTCGAGTCGGTAACCAGTCTCCCCCGCCATGGGGGAAACGAAAAGCGGATGACAAAGGTAGCGATCAACCGCACGCGTTAAAGAAAACAAAAAGAATGTAAGTATTTCTTTGGAGGCAAGTTTGAAGCTTAGTGCTTAACGGTGATTCAAGTTCATATTTCGTGTCATCATTTCCATCAAGTGACGCACAATCAATCCATTGCATCGATCAAGCGATCCATGATATAGCCAATGAATTCAGGTTCACTATACAAGAAGTGAAAGAATTTTATGACAGGTGTGGTGAAATGGACCGCACTAGGACACGATTCCAGAGAATGCGGCAACTGTTGAGCAGTATGGAGGATAGCATGTGTGATGATGGCGGTGGCAGTCTGTAGTTGAGTGTTGAATGGTATCGCTAGCTACATCATCCGTTATTTTTACAGTCCTCGATGAGCACAAGATATACTACATACATGCTATGGCATGTCGTTCTCTGAGAATCTGATGTAATCTGCCGCACGCACAGGTGCAGAAGGACTATCAAACGGCTTTCTGCGTCTGGGTACGATAAGATTACACATTCTGTAGTAAAGAGACATTACATACTTTTCTCCAGCGGCGACCGATGGGAATGAAGCAAAAAGGTCTGGGTGCTTGGGAAGAGGTGATTCACTTTACAAGATTCATTAGTGATATGGGAACAACAATAGAAATGACTAACCCAAAATAAGGGTGACGCAGAGCTTCTTCCGCGGTAATGCGCTGTGCTGGGTCATACGTCAAAAATGACATTAAAAGATCAATGCCTAATGTCGTCATGTACTGGAATCTCTGGCGAAAATGGTGAGTATGTGGGGCAGGAAGCGAGATGGTCTTGGCTAGAGGTAGACTCGAGTATTCCGGCCAAGAGGAGCTTGTTGGGGGCCCAAGAAGCTTGAAAATCATGGAAAGGAGTTCGACCTCTCCTTGAGCCTGAAAAACAGGCTCTTTCAAGAGCAATTCTGCGAAGATGCATCCAACAGACCACATATCGACAGCAGTCGAGTATCTGGTAGCCCCCAGAAGAATTTCCGGGGCGCTGTCGCCAGCGCGTGTGAGAGATGACAAACAGTAAAAAAAGATGCCATAAGACACACCGGTACCATAAAGTCACCACTAGTTGTGTCAGCCCCCCTACCCCGACAGGATCACCGTACCTTCGTGCGAGACCGAAATCGGCTACTTTGATGATTCCACGGTTATTCATAAGTAAATTGCTGGTCTTGAGATCGCGGTGCAAAATCCAGTTGGAATGACAGTGAGCGACAGCAGACAATAATTGCAGCATTAGAGTTTTGATTTCCGATTGCAGGAACGGGGACGGCATCAAAGTCAGAAGTGTCTTGAGATCATGTTCGATGAAGTCCATCACTACATAGACTCTTGCGACGTATTCTGTTGATCGCAATCTCAAAGGTAACCGGATAACTACACTCACTGGGTCAAAGTATCACCGACAACTACTTCGCGAATTCGAACCACATTTTCATGTCGACAGGTCATAAGGGCATTGATCTCACGAAGCGCGGTGATCGGAAATCCATGTTTCTCCTCGTCGAGCTTGAGTTTTTTAAGGGCAACTATGTCCCCAGTCTCTTTATCCTTGGCACGAAAAACAACGCCATAGGACCCTTCCTCTATTTGGTTGAGCCGCTCGTAACAGTATACGGAGCGGGATGGCCGGATTGAAGGATGAGCGCTTCGGAGAGGTACGAAGAGGCTATGTGTGATAGGATGGGATGGGCGAGATCGCCGGGAGGGAGAAAGATCCACAGACATCTGACTGGCGTCGCGAGCAGGTGCACACTGAGCTGACTTTATGCGACGTTTGAGAGATTGCTGGCGGCTTTGAATTGCTTCGGCGTCGGGTGTATCTTCGTCCCATTTAGAGCGTTTTCGCAAGGGCGTAGGCGTCGCTCGCTCTGCGTTCGAAGGTAGCGATTCTGAGCGTTGCATTACCAAGTTACTCAAGGCGACGGACAACCTGCAGTCGCGGTCACGTGCAAGGCATTCACTTCAACCTCGAGGATGAACTCGAACGCGAACACCGTCATAGATCCAGAGCTAGCCTCAGAAACGGTCAAGCTGTTCGCACAAGAGCTCAAGGTCGTCCGAGCTCAGCTGCGCGAGGCTGAAAGGGTAGGCTTTCCCCCCAACTCAAGTCATCTTTTCGGTCTTACAGAGAACCTCCACAGCGGGAACGGAAATTAATCGTCGAGAACGACACTCTCAAAGCAGACAACGCTGTCCTCCAGGAAAGGATAAACAGGCTCCAGGATGAGCTTACTCAATCCTCCATAAAGTCGGAGAAAGTCATCCCCTCGCAGTTTGCAGAGGTGATGATACCTGCAGTAGCTCATCGGCCTCGGGCGACTGACTAGACCCCATAGCCAACGTCTGACATGAGAGAAGAATTTTCCAGGCTGCTTGCTGAAAACGAGGACCTCATCCGCGAAAAAGTGGCGACAAGTTTTGCCTCATGATTGGGAGTTGACAGAACTTTGTCCGCAGGATAACGCTTTGCGGACTCGAGAAAAACTGAGCATCCTTCGAGAGAAATACAAACGGACGAAAGCTCAAGCTCATGAGTACAGCGAGGCTCGTAAAGTTTGGCTGCACCTACGGCGGTCTCCAGGTTGTAACACTGTCACAGAATTTGAACGAGCTTTACGACGCTCTCTCGAACTGTACTCAAGTACTGGAACAGGTAAGCCTAGTGCCGTGTGAGAACAAGTGATTGACGACTCTACGACAGTCGAGAGAATCAGCGGTTTCAGAAATTGATTTTAGAAACTTTCTGGAAGACCTTCTCTACGAACCCGTAGAGGGTCAACTAGAGTTGTCTTCAATCGAGGCATACAAACTCCACAAGGTACAGAGGTACCGTGTCACATTGGATTCTTGATATTTAACGCGTTGCATAACACAAAAGGGTGTCCTTGACATTTGGTACGCGCATTGACTGTGGATAACGTTCCATACCTCTTACTACCTCACTAGTAAAGGACCCTATTTCATCAACAGCAATGAAGTAATTTGGTCCCCGTCCGGGATTGCGGTGGGTCTCGTTGTCAAACCAATGTTTCGCTATAACCCCAAAATTCGTGGCGGTACTTGGACTAAACACGAGGATAACTTCGACGTTGGCAAACAAATGGACGTATGTCTATCAAAGAAGCCAAATGGAAAATCTCGTTACCTTGGCACATATGAACGGGTTGGAGAAAAAGATACTATGGTAATTGCGCCAGAAACTTTGGAACATATGAACCATGTGGTGCGTATACATCGGCATTAGGTTACCCAGAAACTAACCCACGTAGAAACTGGATTATGTTTCACGACAGACAATATTGTTTCCCGACTTGTTACCTCCCGCTCAAACGCAGATGATCAAAAATATGTATAAGGGGGGGGT
>JBBPSN010000599.1:2303-12393 GCA_038093615.1 Austroboletus olivaceoglutinosus | reverse complement strand
CAACCGGGTTCTCACTTATTCGTTCTTCAGGATGTCTACTTTCTTAGTGAACGAACTCATTTTTTCTCTCAAGAGACCATAAACTAGCGTTTGTCTCTTTCGTGCGCAATCATTTCTTCAGCTGAAATACCGGCAAAGGTGACCAAACAGATCCAGGAGATTCTGCTAAAAAAATACATGACCCGCACAACTTAATTACTGAGAGGGCTGCGGATGAGTTTTGGCCCTCGGATTGGTCCAACTATATGCGGGAAACTAATAAATCTGCTTTTCATGTCCTTCGTTCGCATATCAAGATTATGGCCAAAAAAAAACCTGTCTCCTGCAGCTGAAACTCGATGAGCCTAACACTTATAAGAGAGTTGTATCAGGCTCAAGACCCAAGTTGTAGATTCTGTTCGCGTTATGGAAAAAGGCGTTTTCGACGGTCTCAATGGCTTGCTGTTCTGTGAGTTCTTCTCTGCGTACATAATCAGAGAGCACCTGGACGATCGGGTCAGCCAACAGAGTGATTTTCGAAGAGGAGAGGAACCTCGTAGAGTGCCATGCGTGCCTGAACAACTGCCAGATAGTACGATTCTGGCCACCAGTGTCCGTCAGCTACAAGGAAACATGCGTGAGCGATGACTCGAAAGCTGTGGTGAAGACTATCGCACTTGACCATAGTATTTTGTTTACGGGCGCGAGTTCCAGAACCTGTCGAATGACCGTGCGCTGGCCATCACCTGATAGGAGCGGGAAGACTTCACCAAAGTCCACATAGACGTTTTTGTAAACAGAGGCAAGGTACCCAGCATCGCGGGTGTATGGGTAGCTCGAGTGAAGGAGGACGATGGGTGTATTGGGATGAGCTTCGATTACTGGTTGCATATATGCGGGCGAGGACTTGGACAGTCGGATGTCTTTGTCCCCGAGACCTGTTTCTGGCTGAGTTCCTTGTTTTCTCTAGTAGACGCGATCTCACCAGTGTGGAATTGCACTTTTTGTTAGGATTGTCGTAATCAGTAAAATACCACTGAAATGGTTCGGAAGACCTACCAGGCTTATGATATTGGCCAGCAATCTGTAGCACGATGCCAACAAGATAATCGTTCAGTATCTTTTGCTGCAAGCGGATGCTGCCAGTGCTCTTGTATTGTTGCAACAAAGCCAAGACGGCGTCTCGAAGTTTCTCATGGATTGGGGACGAAGACGCTATATCAAGTCCCGTTCTGTGAAGGCGATGTCATTTCATACACGATAAACAAGTTATGAAGATCGAACCTATAGCAGATCACAGACTTGAAGCCGACGACATGGTCGTCCTTGGCATGGGCAAGAATAGCGGCTTTAAACCAATCCGTCAACTGTTCGAAAACATCAACGACGTTGACAACGGAGATTGACACTTCGTCTGGGTCGCTGTCTACTAAATTTCGAAGGATGTCCTTTGGGTGGAGTGGATCAAGAAATAGGGGTGCATCCGGAGAATGACATTACCTCGGCCTCGGCCTCAATCCTCACGATACGCTTGCATGGACTGGTCGTAAGTTGATTGTGCCACGGGACGGACTCTGCGAGATCAGCAACGCCACCCAGACCGTCGTCGAGCAAAATGCACTGGATGCCAGTGGGCTTGAAGAAGATGTTGCAGACGTCGACATGGTCTGTCTCGTCGC
This sequence comes from Austroboletus olivaceoglutinosus, assembly GCA_038093615.1. Classification (NCBI taxonomy): domain Eukaryota; kingdom Fungi; phylum Basidiomycota; class Agaricomycetes; order Boletales; family Boletaceae; genus Austroboletus; species Austroboletus olivaceoglutinosus. Next base: position 10,735 of record JBBPSN010000599.1, on the reverse strand, counting down.
GCTTGTTCTTGAAAGCGTCCCAAGTGTGTTCTCCGGGTTTAAGGCCAAAGAGCTTGGACAGCTGTGCGATCGCACGATAGCTGGCCAAGGTAAAAGGGGCGTCGTGTGTGAGAGCGTCGCCGCTGGCCTCTGAGATGATGCCTTGGAGGGGAAATGCGTTGCGGTTCTTCTCGGCGAGAAGGGGGTGGGCGTGGTGGTCGATGACGGGGAAGTTGTACGCGGCTTTGGCGAGCGCTGGATAGTACGTCGGTGGACTCATGTCAAAAGCGGAGAGGGGCTAATGTGACTCACGAGTCATCTTATCAGATCAAGCCGATTCCAATCCCAACCAGACATGCCAGTGCAAATGCAAGAGCTGGAGCAGGCCATCCGCGAGGCGTTCCCCGTCAACCATCTCGAGATACAGGACCAGTCCAGCGGATGCGGCGAGAGCTTCTCCGTCTTGCTTGTCAGCGAGGTCCGCAACCGTTCTGCTCCAGGGTCCTAGTGACGAATCCCCTACAGGCTTTCGAGGGCAAGACGACGCTCGTTAGACACAGACTTAGTAGGTGGCCATCGTCCGCAGCGAACGCCCTTGACCGTCGCTCGTAGTCAACGAGGCACTGAAGGGACAGATCACCCAGATGCATGCGTTCTCGCAGGTGAGACATACACGCAGCCGTCGTCGTCCCAGACTAACGGACGCCGGTGAAGAAAACGTTTACCCCAAAACAATACGAAGCGTACTTGGCAAAGGGCCAATGAGCGACGGTCCAAAATGTGCTTTGTGTATTGTTTTGGCACTACCTCCACCTCGCGTTCCTTTGTTCTCTACCACGACTATGTGATACAATTAACCGTGTTTCGCCGTCCCCCGCTTAGCCCCCGCCGCAGAGAAAGGTAGGAAGTCCCCCGGACCAAGGCATTTTGCCTGAATCGGGCTACTCCACCCATGCGTGGAGTCAAGGCTGTCAAGTCCAACTTTTGTTTCTGTTTGGACCACGCGCAGCACTTTGGACCCACATTGTGTCACTTTCCGTCAAAGCAACCATACACGCCACTCACGCTCTTCCGACCAGCTGCTGGCCCCAATGGAGGACGGCCCACAACAAGACTCGGTGGTATAAATGTCGAGGCTTCTCCTCGAGTAATCCACCAACATAAACTCCTCTTCGAGCAACATCACCAGTGCAATGTCCGACGCAGTTGTCCCTCAACAGACCAACGAGGATTGGGAAACCATTTTCAATCAATTGGATGAGGATTGGGCGACGCGAGACCAGGTCTCCGTAGTGTTGAGAGAAGCCAAGGTTGCCTTCACATCACAATTCACGGAATCGGATGCATTCAAGTTTGTTCACATGTGCGACAAATTTGCAACGTTCCTCGAACGCAAGATCTCCCTGGATGATTCGGAGCAGCAATCGGTATGCGCATCTTACTCTACGTCTGGTCTTGTTCACTCGCTGACGACGTTGCAGGTAGTGGAAACCATTCAAGTATGTCCGTGATGTCGTGGTGCACCCCAATCTGATGACATCACCCACAGATTGTCTGTGCGGTGCACGAAAACGCAGTGAACAACCCCGCGTTGAAACCAGAGGAACGCGCAGCCCACTACCTTGCCAGCTCATGCCTCATCCATATCTGTCAGGCCGCTCTCGATGGTCCCATGCAACCCGATTACCGGCGTATGTCCCTGCCATCCGATATGTCTGCTTCATCTCACGATTCGATACAGTTGAGGTGTTCAACCTTGCTTACAGAGCGGAAATTTCGCTCCAGAGGGCGGAAGAAGCACTCGGTTTTGCCAAGTGCCTTGCCTTTGCAGACATGTTGGACGACCCAGGTGCAACGAGCGTAGGGCCACCACCCACGCCTGCCATCTTCAGGCTCACCAAATCTTCGGACATCGCTGACATTCGGCTGTCCGCACGGCCGATGTCGAACAAGTTCAAGGAGAGGGCCCTTATGATGTTGAATGTACCATCCCAGGGGGCACGGTTGGAACGTGCCCATTCGATGCCCGCCCTGTTTCAAACGATGCCAGACAGTCAAACTGACCGAACCCTCTCCCGTGGAGATGGTCTCTCCGCAGTGCAGGAGGAGACCGAGGCGTAGTTTTCTTTCATAGTACTATGCTGACTCTTCATCTTTTTATCACTAACCTTGTATGGAGTTGATAATATGCAAATTATGACCGTATGTTTCAGATTCTTCAATGTTGTCTTGTAGCCCCAAGCACTGGTTACTGATTGGGTGAACATAATTGCGCTTGCTGTACTTTTTCCATCGAGGGCACCGTAGCCTACTGCCGTTATTTTGTTCGATTGAATGTTTTGTGTCTCGTTGCGAAGATTATGGAGCGAGAACTTCTCAGACTCGTGGCACCGCGGCCTTCCTTGTCCCGCGCCCTCGACTCGGCTTGGGTTCGCGGCACCTTCTCTTGCTCCATCCACCTAATATACGTTTGTCGTCACATTTGTCCAGTTCGCTCTTGGATGTGCCTTTCCTAAGCCTGTGCTTTGGCTGGTCTCCTCGTCCGGTCAGGCCCAGCCAAGGACGCATGTACATTACCCTTGTCATTGCCCAGGCCCCAAACCGCACGCCTGGCCCATCCACTATCACCTGGCCAGCACCCATACATCTCTCAGACGTGGACAGCCTGAGCGAAATGGATCATCTGAAACCACTCATCGTCGCCTCATTGCTCAAAGGTCCACAGCTTCTTGCAAGCCGTCCTCGAGCTGGCAGCCCATAACGTCTCTCGCTCTCGCGCAAATTGGAATCCACATCTGGCGTGGACGCTGGACGACAAGGCCGAGGAGTCAAAAGAGAATCAGTCGCTTAAAGTACTACGGCATGGCGCGGGACCAAGAGCTCGAGTAAGAGTGAAAAGTATGTTTGTCGACGTCGCGTTGCTCACGGTTGCCTTGTTTTGTCTTTGCCTTCCTACGCCCGAGAAGACGGCGAGGTCGATATCGACGTGTACAATGCTGAACTCACCGAGCTGAAACGACCCACCGGAATACGTGGTTAACGTTCACCGTCCCTTGGTTGTATGCAAAATACGTTCGGGTATATCTGTGCATCCACCATCCACCCCGTCCGCTCTAACAGGTTCTGAAGGATGAGTGGAAACAGATATTGACCACTCCGGCCGTACTTCAGCGAGACACGCTAGTGGCGCAACTTTGATCCCTTTTTTTACTCAGAAAGAGGAATGTCACGAACTGGAACAAGAAAAGGAGAGTCTGAGATCGGATCCGAGTAGACTTTTGGTTTTGTTCGGGGAGATGATTCAAATGTGTCTTTGGTGAGTATATGCATCTACTTCTTCTGATGTTCGTTCTAAAGCGAGTCTGTAGGGGAAACGCTACTTTCTGAAAATTCTCCCACTTATAGGATTTTTCAATCTTAACCCATTTGCTGCCATCAGACATCGATATTCTGAACGGACCATCGTTAGGTCCGTTGCGGGTGCATCTCCCTTGTTGCGTTTCCGCACGAACAAGGCAGACATGACGGTCTGAATTCGGTAGGATATCACAGATGCGACTGAATGGGCGGGGTGAGAAATGGAAAGTGAGCGGAAAGTAAGTAGCCATCGTTATCGTGATCGGACCGGGAGAGAATCACGATTTACGTTAGGTATGCTTTGGTGAGCTTTGACCGAGGACAGATTGCAGTGGTATAAAGATGTGTATCATATCAGGCTCCTCCCCACCACTTTTGGAGAGGTCGAGGGCGATGTCCTGATAAGATACGGGCGCAGAAATAAGGAGGAATTTTTATGCGCGCAATGCAGACCGGAACAACTTCACATTGCAGGTCAGCATATCCCATCGTGGGTTAGTGCATGTCGGAGTCATGTACTGAATTGATTTGTTCCTCGGGCTTGTTTAGCTCTGTATATGCACAGAGCGAGTCTTTTTGCGGCGAAGAAGTTGCTAGCAGAATACTCATGATCAGACGACAGAGATAAGATAATGCCGTATACGATCATGCCACCCGGCAGCTCAATCATAATTTCCCTCCCGGTGAGGGACTCCGTCTCCTCCTGGCTGCCAGAGTTGTTCGTTTCGTTTGTTAGCTCCACGTACTGCTCAACCTCGACCAGAATTTCCGCATGCAGTCCTGCCATTTTCCCCCGCCTCTCACCTTCTTAAGTTTATTGCCAATGTACCCCGGAGCCCTCGCCTTTCCCTCTGGATATGTTGCTCTCCAAATTATCTTCTTGTGCCGCCCTCCTTGAACTCTTCGCCGCCCTCTCGGGCGTGTCTGCCCAGAATGCGAACACAACCTCCTCATCCAATCACACCAAGGTACTTATCCTCGGTGCTGGAATGACTGGTGTCATCGCTGCTCGTACACTCCACCAACACGGCATCGAGGACTTTATCCTTCTGGATGCTAGAACCGAGCTGGGCGGTCGCATGATTCAAAAAGAGTTCGGTGTACCGGGCAGGCAATTCGTCGTCGAAATGGGTCCCAACTGGGTTCAGGGAACCCAGCAGGGCAATGGTACCGCGAACCCTATTTGGGAACTGGCTCTCAAACACAATCTCACCACCGCCTACAATGACTTGTATGGAAGCATGTGTATGTCTATCCTTTTGGTATTTTGCGTGCTACATGTTCACGACTGTTCCAAGACACTTATGACGATACCGGTTATAACAACTATACCGACGTGTTCAACGATGCGGTTAATAATTTCAACCAAGCTACCGTCGTCGCAGGTATTGTGGGTTTCTTTCTCCCTGTTTGGCGGACATTGATCGTCGTGAATCAGGCCAGCAATTACTAGATGGCAATGTCGACTTGAGCTTCAAATCGGCTTATAGTTTGATGAGCATGACTCCTCGAACACCACAAGAAGTCGTTGGCGAGTACTATCAGATTGATTGGGTAAGTATCGCACATATTATACTGATCATGGCTAATCCATCAATCAGGAATGCAAGTTATATTATACATTTGTCCTCTGGGTTACTAATTTATTCAATGCATCACTATTGGGTACAGATGCTCAGGTAAGTTGCATGCTCGTGGATGGCATCCGACTACCGCTCAAATCGGTTCAGTCGCCCTCGCAAACTTCATGGCTCGCCGCTTCGTGGGTAAGGTCACCACTTGGCAATCGTTCTTACCGTCCTCACGGTCTATAGAGCAATAATTTCACATATGTCGCAGAATATGGTGGATTTTCTGAAGCTAATCAGTTGTGCATCGACCAGCGAGGATTTTCTTACATTGTCCAGGCGGAGGCGGCAGTGTTTCTGCAACCACAACAGGTGGTCTATAACCAAACCATCAATCTGATCGAGTACGGCGGGGAGAGCGTGACAGTGCACACGACAGGTGGTATGACTCTTACTGCTGATCATGTATTGTGCACGTTCAGTGTTGGAGTCTTGCAAAATGAAGACGTGGTCTTTCAACCTTCCCTACCTCACTGGAAGGTCGAGGCTATCAACAGCATCGAAATGGTCAGTTAGGGCTTTGACAATATGATTCGGGTGATTGACGTGCCATAGGCTACCTACACCAAAATCTTCCTTCAATTCAATGAGACGTTCTGGTTCCCCACGGAGGTAAGGCCTTGACCACACTGGCAATTAATGTCTCTTACGCATTTCGCATTAGATGGCATTGTATGCAGCGAAGCAGAGAGGAAAGTACCCTGTTTGGCAGAGCTTGGACCATGTTGGATTTTTTCCTGGTTCCGGCATCATGTTTGTCACTGTTACTGTGAGCGAGTTCTGATCTATGAAAAACACTTCATATTCTAAACTTTCTCAGGGAGACTGGTCTGAATACGTCGAGCAGCTTACTGAAAGCGAGGTTCAGTCGGAGGTCATGGAAGTTCTCCGGAAGATGTATCCCAACATCACTATTCCCGAACCGGTAGCCATTCTCATGCCAATTTGGCATTTGAACCCACTGTTCCGTGGCTCGTACTCGAATTGGGGACCTTCATATGTCCCGGCACAATCTGAAAATTTGAAGGCGACGCTCAAAAATCACCTTTGGTTTGCTGGTGAAGCTACCAGCGTCAAGTATTTTGGTGCGTTGTCCGTGCAAACTTGCCCTGGAATACGCGCTAACGCTTTGTTGTCCCAGGCTACTTGCAATCGGCTTATTATGAAGGTGAAAGCGCTGGCTCTGCGATCGCTGTATGCATTCAGGGCAACGGCACGTGTGGATTCCCTAGCACGGCAATCCCAAAGAATGCTCAGCCATATGAGAGCTATTTGACTGACCTGTTGCCTTCGGGGTTACCATCTTGATTACACTTCGTCCGTTTATATCCAATGGATTGCTTGCAGTCTTGATTGATAAAAACTTTGAAAATTTCTTTGCCTAGTGATCTACGCGCCGCTACGATCGATTTCAATCAATTGGACGAGGATTGGGTGATGCGAGAGCAGGTCTCCGCAGTCTTGAAAGAAGTTCGTGCTTCGAGGGCTCATCGCTATCTGTCAAACTGCTCTCGATGCAGCCCAGTTACCGCCAGTCCTTGCCATCCCGGATCAGTGTGTCTGCTACATCCCCCAATGAGTTCAACCTCGCTTATCGAGCGGAAATTTTCATCACTATTGAATACTAATAGAGTCCGTAATATAATACGAATTCTTGGTTTGGCTCGAGTGGCACGGGGTCTTCGATCGGAGGGGCATAGTGCGACTTGACCGCTTCAATGCTGTACTTTTCCCATCGAGGGCCCGGGTAGCTTAGACAGTTTTTGTGTTCGATTGAATGTTTCATGCTGCGTTGCCACTGAGAACTTCCGACTCGGAGTTGGCGATCGATAGCCGCCAACGCGACTTTACCGAGCTACTCCGATGTTCAAACCTCCATATCCCCCTTACGATCCTCAGGACAAATCCAGGTATGGATCAATCGAAACCGCTCGTCGTCGCCTCGTTGCTCAAACGTCCACAGCTTCTCGTAAGCCTTTTTTCCTCCTCTGCCTTGAATCCGACTCGGCGCTCAACATGCAATACACATAGCTATGAAACCGTGCTCAAACGCTGGCCGATCATCCTGACCAACATCATCAGTCATGTCCATCTCCTGGTCCACGACATGACGATGGAATCACAACGTCTCTCGCACTTGAGCAAGCTGGAATCGACATCTGGCACGGACGCGGAGGATGCCCTCGCGCGCGCCAAGGCGCTGAACGACAAGACTGAGGAGGCCAAGGAGATCATTGCGAAGATCAGTCGTTTGAAGTACCGCATGGCACGGGACCAAGAGCTCGAGTGAGAATGAAATGCGTGTTTGGCGTCCTCACGCCGGTTGCTCACGGCCGTCTTGGCCATCCCGTCTGCAGACCTATCCCCGAAGACGGCGAGGTCGATATCGACGTGTACAATGCTGAACTCGACGAACTGAAAACGACCCACCAAAATACGTGGTTCACCGCGCCTTGGTTGTATGCAGAGTACGTTCGGATTTTCCTGGGAACCCGTCCATGGGACTTTTGTCTTGATTCCGTTTCCCATTTTTGTCTAGATGCTACCTGTGCGTCCGCCATCCGCCCCGTCCGTTCTAATAGGTTCTGAAGCGTATGGGGGAACAGATATCGCTTGATCCGGTCGTACTTTATTGAGACACATCAATGGAGTAACTTTGATCCCTTTTTCACGCAAAAAGAGGAAATGTTCAAGAACAGCCATGCCGCGATATATCGTGAGTTGCATTACTTTGAGTTTGACGTGCCGTGATGCTCACGATTAGAAAAAGAGATTGCCACCACGATGCACGAACTGGAACAAGAAAAGGAAAGTCTGAGATCGGATCCGGATAGACTCTTGGTTCTGTTCCGGGAGATGATTCAGATGTGTCTTTGGTGGGTATATGTGTACGCTTCTCTCTGACGTTCTTTCCAAACTGAATTTGTAGGGGGAACGCTACTGTACGGCGTTCTGTGTTTTCTGACAAGTTTCTCGTTCATATTTGGTGTAGGATCTTTCTCTGTTGACCCATTTGACGCCATCAGACATCGAGAATTTGCAGACAGTAGGAGCGAATGCTCAGCGTGCAAGGCAAGAGTTTATTCTCAGGGATGACCAAGAGGCAGTTTGGGAACACATCAAGACTCTGGGAGGGTCCGGGGGCAAACGCTGTGACTTTGTTTTGGACAATGGTGAGAGGGATCCAGGCTCGGGGTTCGCCAGCTTTACTTATCGCGACCAGCGGGTTTCGAGGTATTCCACTCGGCTTTCCAAATGGCTACAGCGATAACAATTTCGGCAGTTATTCACTGATCTTGTCTTTGCGGACTTCCTGGTCACTTATACGCCTTACTTTTCCAAGGTGGTGTTCCAGTAAGCAGAAATATTGTTCTCATAAACATCACTGAGCCTTCTCCAGCCCAAAGCTCTTCCCCTGGTTCGTTTCTGATGTTACCCCTACGGATTTTGAAAGCACCATCACGTCCC
>JBBPSN010000597.1:0-13765 GCA_038093615.1 Austroboletus olivaceoglutinosus | reverse complement strand
GGAGCTGGAGGTCGGAAATTCAGTGTAATCTGGTGTTGTCTTGAACTTACGCTTCAGAATCACACGACGACACCCCAATACCTTTGTTCACTCGATGTTACACTCTTCACGTCGCATCATTTTTACCCTCATTGTCCAGCCGCACGTTTTGGCACCTTCCGTCTTGCTCATGAGTATGATGCACTGCAGGTCCCGCCGAATTCTATACCCCTCTTCGAGTATCTCACTTGCACCTCGCTCATCATTTTCAATACGTTTAGAGCCAATCCTGGCATACAAAGGAAAACATTGTACTACTGGTGCATGGGAATGTGACATGTTTTCCGGGTGAGCGTCCACTCTTTTACCCCTTGTTATGGAGAGTTACAGTATTACGAGAATTGTTCACCTTCCAAGGACGAGGAGTTCGTCGCTCTTTCCTTCAGCCTCGTTGTTGAGGCTACATGTCAGAGTGCTTGGTTAGGATTTCGTCAATAGGACATGTCCGACCTGGCATAGGATGCGGACTCCCATCAAGTTGGCCATCCTTTTGAGGCCAGTTACCATTGTTCAGTGACCAACAGTTCGTCTCAACCATTCGTGATATACAAGAGAGACGTTCCATCTGGCCAAGCTTATGCAACTACCTTCTACATTCAAGATTCGAAATCATCGTATGTTTGCACTGGTCTATGTCTGGGCTGTCCTCAACGAGCCGTGATGTGGAACGAGCCGTGACGCCACATCAATTACCACCGGAGGGTCCCAGGTAGGCTATCCATGCAGAGGATTATCCAATCACAACGGGATGCAGCTTGGTGAAATGTATGCGCCACATATTACTGGACGGCAGGAATTCGCTGTCGTATAGTGGTCGCCGGGCGCTTCAAGGAATGGAGTTTGGACGGATGGTTAACAGGTACAAAGCACACCTATTCCAGGTCCTTTAGTTGATGGAGGTGTTAGTTTCAGCATCCTTTAATATTCATTACTGATATTTGCCAAGGTCTGGCAAACGACAGGCACTTACCGATCACCCATTGGTTGTCCTATTCCGCCATGGTCACGGTGCCTTTGCTCAAATTTTACAACCAGGTGCAAAAGAAGATTACCCTATCCCGACCAAGTCTGCATCAAAATAACCATTGTTACCAGTTTTAAAGCTTCGTGAATCGTGCATCAGACGAGTCTGGAGTGGTGACTCGGAAAGCTTGGTTTGGTAGATCCGGTCAGCCAGATGGCAGTGCTCAGGCGCCCATCTTTCATCGACTCCTAAGTGCGGGGAGGATCAATCTGGGAAAATGCGAAATTTTGGCAGGCAGTTCGTACCTCATGGAATCATGTCTGTGGCTTTATGTAAAATGTAAAATCAAGTATCCTGTGAAGGATGCTTTGATGATCGAGGATCACCCGAAATAACATTTTATGACTCCGATGGCCATTTGAAACTTAAGCTTAATCCAAAGTCTTCTGTGGCCAGTTCACAAGAGCTGAATGACACATGATTGCACAAGGCATTTAAAAGAAAACCAATTATTGTCCCGTGGAGGGTATGTGTACTCTACGAGGCCTTGAATCGGCACTCAGTCACCGGGCCGTTTTGAGATGGTTTGTCGGGTATAAGTACCTATATTTGCGTTGTGGCCTATCGCATCCATAAATTGGTGCTTTCCAGCCCAGCTTGCGAAAGCTTTGCCTTTACTAAATCCTAACCATCACTTTGACAGGATGAAGTACGTTGCGCTCTTCTCGGGCGACATGGCTTCCTCGTGCGCGGCACGCCCGTAGTAGGTGGTTTTGCCACTGCCAATTCCTCATTCTGCAGGGACGTTGGTGGCGACGCCAAGCACTCTGGATTGGTTGTGCATGTGAGGAGTCTCAGGCATGTCATCTTCCGAGGTACTCGGGGCTAGTATCCACGTTTTCGGGGTTAACCGAACCCCACGGTGACCTTCCCTTCGAGCCTTCGGTGTCTACCCAATACTCTCTCCAAGGAGTCGCCGATGGAAACTCCCATGGAGTCCACCTCGTGCGACGTGCGTACTGCACCATTATCAATTCACTATGCCAATCTCATCCGTACTTAATAGGGCGCATTGGCATCCGATCATCGGTGACGTTCATTTTAGAGTTTGGAGCGTGGACATTTTTGCCGCTCTTACTCGTTGGCACGCTCTTGCATCCCTTTGGCTTGGATTGCTTGGAAGCCCTCCATGCACATTTTCAATTCTGTCGACTTTCCATAGATGTCGACTATTTTGAAATGGTGATGGATTCCAGCTCGTCCCAACAGGTAGGCATGCAGCGTCACTCCTGCATACTTAAAAGAGGCGGGTGTCACCACAGGAACGAGGTAGAATCAGCAGCACATCGTCCCCTCTGAACGTTCTAAACCATCCTCGCAAACTGCTTAATTGTAGTTTGCATACTGACACAAAAAGTATGGGTGCAATGGCAGAGGATTGGCAAACACCGTATTCAGCCATTTCTCGTTCACCTTCTCGTTCTTCTCGTGGATTTCGCCGAGGAAAATGTACGTCTTCCGATAGTACCCGCCCAAGTTTCAACCCATCGAATTACCGTGGCGGTGTCGAGCGAGTGCATGGGCATGGGAAGCATAATGGTAGAACAACCGGAGGACAAGTCCTGGATCGCCTTCGCGTGTCCATTTCTGGAGTACCCCGCTCGGCGGTTTCGTCCGTCGTTGGATTGGGTTCCGTCTTGAGGAATGCAGGTACGCTCCATTGCTGATCGTTTTGTTCGCATTCCCTCACACGGAGGGAACAGAGAGGAAAGTCTGCGAGCCCGTGGTGCACAGAATAAGAAGAATGAATTGGTCCATCATGCCAGGTTGACGGATGCGCAGAAGGACGAATGGCTTATAATGTTGTACACTATTTGTATCGCACGGTATTGCGCGACTACTAATGACTGCTTACTGTAGACTAGTAGACAACAGAACTAACTTGAAAACTTGAACTCGGGACAGTTCTGGAGCTGGAAGCAGATGCAAGTACATGGGCAAACTGATTCGGTCGCGTGTAACCATGATATACTTAGTTTTCCACCTCTGCCGCATGAGATCTCTCGCTACCCGTACTCTCCTGGAGTGTCCGCTCGTTTGGTGTTGTCTCCAAAGTGGGCTGTTCAAGTTTAAGTCCACGGGCCGCGGGACTTCCGACAGGGCTGCGTCGGCGATATTCGGTAAAATCGTTCATTTGAGTCTCGACATAATAAATCACCATAGCTTCCAGTGTAACCAGACTCCAAAGCGCAAAACATGGCAAAGGCGAGGTGGAAGGTTTTTTACCAACTTGAGCCCAGGAGTGGAACATTGACTCTGTAAGCGACTATGACGTCACCGTACGTACATCAACATCAAAGTTACTCCAAGTGCACGCAGGTTTTCACAAGTTTTTACCACACTAGGAAACGGAGTTCTAGAAAGAGAAGTAACCTCTCAGTGGAGGTAAATTTCAATAGTAGCACATTTACAGAGCATATTATACAGGAACAGCGATCGTAAATATAAGACAAGGAGGTCGGCGATATGATCTACTATTCTCCTTCTGAGTAGAGGATACACATGCCGACTGGAATAATAGTCATATAAGATGTGATATCTCAATGGATATATTATCTGTGTTTCTGTGCGCACGGCAAGATCACGCATCTTGCGTGGGGTATACCTCCACTTCCACTTTTTCCTTGTCCTCCGCGGGGGTACTTGTGCTTGTAAAACGGATAGCGTTATCAGAATGGTCGTCCTCCAAATGTTTCCGATCTTCTTCCTCGTTTCGAGATTCAGCTGCACCTTTTTCAAGGTCTCCAGGCATCTTGGCTTCGCCGTTCCTCACGATTTTGCGTTCCAGCGAATACTCCCGCAAGAACAGCGTCAGAATTAGTACAAAGCCACACATAGGTGTGGACATGAACCATATCGTGCCAATCGTCTCCGACCACGCATGTAACACAGCATGGCGGAGGGTTGCATCCTGATTGATATGAGAATCAACTCCATGCCACCTCTCAAGATAATGAGGCACTCACAGGAATCAAATGAACCTTGTAATAGTTGTCATTCAGTTCGGCGGCCGTAGCTCCAAGGCCGAGACTCGCGAAATTGGGAATGTGCGACAGTTTTTGGGGAAGGATGCTCGTAATGATGGCCTCCCCGACAGAAATTCCCACAGCGCCCCCAACCGTGCTGAAAAAGATCCAAACAATCAAAATAGATGTGATAGCGTTCTAAAAAAACTTACCGAATGAATAGAAGGCTACTGGAGGTCGTGGCCATATCCTTCAGGGGCATTGCCGCTTGAAGAGCGACCATCGGCACTTGATATAGACCACCAAACCCGATAGCCGCGACCACAGGTAAGATCTCCTGTATAGCGCTACAAATGGCGTCGGGTCGATGACAGAACGCATAAGCGAAGGATGACATACAGGCTTGAAGTATAGTTCAGTTTGATCATGAGACCCATCCCAAGGGTCATCGTGATGGTCGCTACCCATATAGTTGGACGATATCTTCCTGTCTTTGACACAATTAATCCCGAAACAATAGATGAGAGGGAAATTGCGAGAGCAAAGGGGAGCATCCTATATCAACAGCATGAGTTGACGGAAAGGGAGGAAATTAAATAGCACATACTTAATGCCAGAACCAGTAGCCGAAGCTCCGAGCACTATATCTCCAGTCAAATCTCGTGCTAGCTTATAGTAAAAGGGAAATCGAACCTTGATAAAACAAGGGCAAGTAGCTGAGAACCAAATCAGTCGAAAGTCCTAGTGCTTCAACTTCGGCCACTCACTATGATACTGCGAAATAGACGAGGGCATGAATGAAGACGGCAATGAGTATGATCGCAGTAGTGCGAGTCTTTGATACTTTGTCAGGTACGTCGTAGATCATCCATGGCAGTGGCAATTCACCTTGAACAAACGTGCAGGGATGATTGCGGAGCGTTTCGTAAACACTTCATTGACCCCACCGGCAATGAGCAAGACGAGTCCGAAAACGAGCGGAACAATCGTCTTTGCGTCCGCCCCTTGAAAAACCAGGTTATTACAGCGTAGCAAGGAGAATACCATCAATCCTTACATGAAGATTGACTAAAGTCAAAGCCGATAAGCAAGCACACGACGCCAGCGACGAGGAAAACAAGTCCGATAAAATCAAGTTGGGCAACTTCGTCTCGAATTGGTCGTCTTTGATGAGGGTTGAGATTGAGGAAAATAACGAGAATAGCTACTGCAAGACTGCCGATGGGCCTGGATATGTCCGTCAGCACGAAAGGTGTAGGCAGCGAATGATGGTCTTACAGGTTGATGAAGAAACACCATCTCCACGAAACATGTTGAGCGAGTGCCTTAATTAACATATAAGTGGGTGGCCGGCTCAACGATGTGCATGAGACTCACACCCCCGACAAGCGGCCCTGTCACGCTGTCAAAATGGTTCATAAGCGCCCGTGCTAAATATCTGATGGGGAAGATCCTTCACCTTGCCACGCCGTACATGGCGCCAATGAACCCGCTGTATCGACCTCGACTACAAACACGTTACTATCAAGAAGGATAACGGAGGTCAAGAATTGATCGCACTCTTTCAGCGGTACGATGTCGGAAATGATGATGGCGACGAGTTGTATCGTCCCACCACTTCCGATACCCTGGATAGCTCTACACACGATCAACCAAGTCATATTTTGCGCCGCGCCGCACATGGCCGAACCAAACTGAAATGAGAAATATTGGCATGAGCGCCATATTTACGTTCTCAGTAGTGGCGCCCATACCAAAAAAGTGAGCATGGATGAGTAAAGAACTGGCTTCCGACCTTACATATAACATGCGTCAGGGATCGCCCCAAACATCACGACAATCTAACAATAACTTACCGAAAATGTTTGACAGCTTCCCATACAGCGGGCCGAAGGCGCCTCCAGCCAGCATGTATGCACTGAGCAGATGCTGTGTTTTAGGTAGCTGGTACACGAACACACACGACGTACCTGCCAACCCAACTATAGCTGTTTCCGCCCCCGAGACTTTCTGCGATCGTTGGGAGCGAGGTAGCTACGACGGTCTTATCGTGACAACATGTGCCGCCACCGTCAGGAACAGTGGAAACCCTGCATGATGGCAGCTTTCACGGCTCACCTGATCCATTACTGACAAGAACAAGGCACACATGAGACCAAAAAACACAATACCCAGCCGATTTTTGGGGAGAACGTGTTCTTCTTCGTCTTTCCACGAAGCGCCCGGACGTGCCTTTGAGTCGACGGGCGCATCATTGTACGCTGGTGTAGCCATTTGCCAATACACAACTCTGAGCTGGGCTTCCTAGCTTCCCTTCGTTCTGAGTCGTTTGACAGGCGTGTTCAGCTCGTCGCCGAGGGATGTTGATCGAGTTGAAACCAAGTTGAAACGCCAGAACTTTCGACTCATCAACACATCAAAAACAAGGGGGCACCGGTTCTCTCTTACACCACGCGGAACCCAACACTGCCGAAAATTTCACCCTCCGGCCATCATGCATCATGCATCAACTCTGCATCCAACGCTACGGTAGACTCGCAGACACCCCCGTTCATCAGATTGAGACCATCAGAATTCATCTTCGTCCACGTACGAATTCCTGACCCATGCATGAAGAGCCATCTGCTCGAACATCCGCACTTGGCCAACCAAGGACCCTAGGAAAACATTTCGCAAACCCACCTTACCAGGAACGACCTCTCAGGACATGAAAATCAAGTCAATTCCTCAATAGCAGTTGTACCTTTACGACTCCAACCGACACCTCGGACAGAAGGATGGATGCAGCCGTGTCGACAAATAGAGGCGCATCCAGCGAAGCAGCAGAGTTCATTGGGAGAAAGGTGCCTTCTAACGTCGCTGATGATTGCCTCTACCATCACTGTCTCTTCCCTGGCAGCTATCGCAGGATGATGGTGGACGAGTCAAACCATGAACTGGAGATACCGTTGCACCTGGGCGTTGGAGCGCTCGCGAACATGGTACGAGCTTCTCCAAGAATCGCACCTTTAGAAAGCGCAATGGTCTCGTAAGACAAGTGATGTGATCCACTATCGATCCTACCTGAGTGAGTCAAGGCACCCTGTGATTGCTCCATTGTCTAAACCTCTCCTCAGACATGCTTCGGCTGCCACTCTACCAGCATTGGAGGGCCTGCAAGCCGGCCGTACCGCAGTGCTCGCAACGAGTAGGCATCCACTAGGCCTTGCGCGAATTCAGACGTATATTCTAACTAGGCACCAAGATGTACATACGGAACCCATTGATCAAGTGATATCCCCACCAATCCCTTTATCGTCTTGTGCGGCGCGAACGCCGCGCCAACCCAAGATGAGGACCACCGTATGGCACCAGAAAGGCACACAAACTCGGTGTTCGGTAGTTCTCATCCCATGATGTATTCAATGTTGAAGTTTGGGGGCCCGACTCGAAGGTCCTCTTTCGATTTGGGATGTCATGACATACCAAACGGACCCATTCGTTCCGCTTGAACTCTTCGGTGACCCGAGATATGCGCACGTACATCCCTTCGTTGCTCGCAAATGTGGCGAGGCCCTTGACACCTCGACAACGTTGGCCAGTTCGGAGTCCTACGGAACGGAATTCGCTCTTCCTGCGGCTTTCACTTGCCCAATCGTCTATTGCGAATTGCAGAATTCGATGGTTCCTCTCGTCTAGCACGGGACGGTGTAGTAGTGTAAGACGAGATGTATAGATCAAAAAGTTCCCATTGACCTTTCTAATACGCACCCGAGCAGTGGGACATCGATACGTGACTGGAATGGATATGCCTTCTGCAGGAGGTCAGAAACGTGGAAAGAACATCGACCCCAAGTCCCCATAAGATAACCGTGAAATCTGTTCTTCCCATCCTCGTTTGAACCCTTAGTCAAGATGCCGAGCTGCGATGTGAGCTCTCAAACATGGTGATCTGCAACGGGATGTGAATGGGATCCCGATCGAGCACGTGTCGCAGCCATAGAGTTCAACTATGACAGCTTACCGGAGATGAGAGGTACGGGGAAACGGGAGACTGGGCAAATATTGGACACGACTCTTTCCAGTACGACGTTGAGGTACCACACACGATTATGTTATGTCGACTTGAACCCGGCGATTCCAGGGCCTTGCGACGAGAGGGGTGAGCCGCGCGACTGTGTCTTCCAACGTTCTTTCCTCGAGGGTCGAATGCTATAACATCCTCCAGCGAGGAACGAGCCGCTGAGTGGGCTGGCCCCACAAGGACGACGGCTTTGGGGAAAGATTTGCAAGAGAGTCGTGAGATGCCGAAAATCCTCCGTCAATCCGTTCCCTAGCTACAGAGAGATTTGCAGAAGACGGCGTAAACCAAACGCCGGGACAGTATGCCGGGATCTTGAGGCCACAGAATGATAGTCCAAGTGGGCGAAATCGCCACTGCCTGAGACAGCAGCGCCCATCCGCCAAGGACAACGCGGAAATGGGTCCCAGGGGTTCATGGAGCGTGCGCACAAAACTAAGCCTTGGCGCATGCGGCGACGAGGACGGAACCAGCCCGAGAGGTGGCCCGTCTACCGAACTAGGTCATAAATACGAGGTGGTCCATGGGCGTGCAACGATCTGGATGTCCGAGTGGTTCAAGCGCCGATACCTTCCGGTAGAGAACGATTGCTCCCAAGGTCGACTGAGCCATTGTCCCAAGCTGTTCGTCTTCTCCTAATCGTCCTCGGAGGATAGATAAACCGGCGAGGTTGACCTGGCTGAATTGCCAGTACCTCTGGAGTACAATAGTCTGTTCGAGGTCCACCGCGTTCAATACCCAAGGACAAGAGACGGTTTGGAAGCCCTGGTCGGCAAGATCGCCACGCTGATCGTACCGACCGAAGAGATAACCCTGCTATACTGTTAAAGAACGAGAGACGATTCACCAGGTGCCCGCGGGCGCAAATCCGCAGCTGACACGGCCCGCCAGCGAACGCATCCGACAGTCGCTGGTAGACATGAAGACGTTTTCACCGCTGTCACCCAAGGAAAAGAGACACTACATACCTCTCAACTCGACGACAGTGGAGCGGGCTCGTGGTTCAAGTGGTGTGGAGCAAGTTTTTGCCCGAGCGCTAGCACTGCAGACTGGAAAGGAAAATACCATGGCAACTTGACAGGCGTTCACGATGAACACAGCCTCGGGGAAGACACCAGCCGCGACGTCTTCAGGCTTTTTATGCGCCCCTGTGAGGCACATCACTCGTTCGGATGCACAATAGATATATAGCCAAGTTGTAGACTCCTCGGGAAAAACGCTCGTAAATCCTTGAATTCAGGGGTCGATTTTGTAAAAGTTTCGACGAGAAATACCGAGATCACGGGCTCGGAGACAATATAGTAACTTACAACACACTAGACAAATTGAAAATCCTCGACAAGAACGTTCCAAGAAATTATTTGCAACACCACAGAATTCACGAGGAAAGCGACATTGCCCTAAATTTTACACCGAGGGTATAAGTTAATTACGAGTAGGTCGTGCATCCTTAAAAAAATTGTCCAATGTGACAGTGATCCTGATGTGCAATAAACGGGGATATCTAGTCGATGCCGAAAAATTGTTCTCATGCGTGCCTTCAATGAATGAATGATGCTGCGAGACGTTATGCCTCCTCCACCTTTGCCTTTTCCTCGTCCGTGCCTGACCCATCGGCATCCGCAATCGTCTGTATCGAAGGCGCGACGTCACGGTCGTCGTCCACTGCGGCTTGCCCATCTGCTTCCTCGTTTGCAGATCCTGTCGCCCCTTCTTCGAGCTCTCCAGGCGTCTTGGGTTCGCCTCCATTCCGTACGATTTTCCGCTCTAGCGAATATTCGCGCAAGAAGAACGTCAGAATCAGCCCAAAGCCAGTTAAAGGGGTAGACATGATCCATATCGTGTCGATCGCCTCTGACCATGCTTGCAAGACAGCATTGCGAAGTGTCACATCCTGGTTGTTTTCGAAAAAGATTTGAGTGACGACTCGAATACAAAAACAAGGAATGGTGTCTCACAGGAATCAAATGGACCTTGGTAATACTGTCGTTGAGCGCGGCAGCCGTTGTCCCAAGACCGAGACTCGCGAAATTGGGAATTCGTACCAGTTTCTCAGGAAGGATGCTCGTAATAATGGCCTCGCCGACGGCAATTCCGACAGCGCCTCCGACCGTACTAAATCCATCTTTCAGTTAAAGTTGACAACACAACGGTGCTATAAACGTACCGAAGGAACATGAAGCCACTCGAGGCTGTAGCCATATCTTTCAGGGGCATTGCCGCTTGGAGAGCTACCAGCGGGACTTGGAATAAGCAACCCATTCCCATAGCTGCGATCAGTGGGAAAATCTCTTGCTCAGCGCTATAGACCGAGTGAGCATAACAGCAAGCACGCATACGTGGAACAAACATACAGGCTCGACTTGTAATTCAGCATGATCATGAGACCCATCCCGAGAGTCATCACAGCATATGCTGCCCACATAATCGGACGATACCGTCCAGACTTGGACATGATTAATCCGGAAACAATAGATATGACAGAAACTCCGAGCGAGAATGTGAGCATCCTACATGCATAACGTGAGCAGACCGAAAGGCAGAGAACAATACGATTCCTACTTGATTCCAGAACCAGTGGCCGATGCTCCGAGTACTAGGACAAGTCAGTTTCGCACTCACATGATGAGAGGGCAGACCAACCTTGGTAAAATAGGGGCAAATAACTGGGAATTAAATTCAGTTAAAACGTCGTAGCACTTCAACATCATTACTTACTATGAAGCCGAGAAAAAGACGATAGCATGGAGGAAGACAGTGATGAGAATGACGGCAGTAGTGCGAGTCTTTGAAACATAGTCAGTTACATCGCAGATCCAATGGCGCGATACCTCACTTTGAACAATCGTCCAGGGAGAATTGCGGAGCGAGTCGTGAAAACTTCGTTAACCCCACCGGTAACGAGCAAAACGATTCCAATCACGAGTGGGGCAATCGTCCTTGCGTCCGCCCCTTGAGATGCCACGTCAGTACGGCGCAACACAACAAAACCATGAACGATGCTCACACGTCGACTGACTAAAGTCGAAACCGAGAAGTAAACATATAACGCCCGCGACAAAGCAAATGAGTCCAATGATGTCAAGTTCAGCGACTTGGTCTCGGATCGGGCGTTTTTGATGAGGGTTGAGATTAAGGAACATGAATAGGATAGCTGCTGCAACGCCACCCGTCGGTCTAGATATCTCTGTCAGCGCGACCGTACGACCATGACAGCTGATGGGCTCTCACAGGTTGATAAAAAAACACCATCTCCAAGAGACGTGCTCCGCAAATACCTGTAACGTGTGAGCGGGAATAGAGCGGACAAACGGAACGGAACTTACACCCCCGAGGAGCGGACCGACAACACTATCAAACGTTTAATAAGCGCCAAGAGATTGTGGGAGAGATCTCGCCTTGCAACCCCATACGTAGCGCCGATAAATCCACCGTATCGACCTCGACTACAAAAACGTTATCGTCAACAGGGACAGTGCAGCTCAACGATCGATCACGCACTCTTTCAAAGGCACGATATCCGAAATAGTGATCACCACGAGTTGTATGATGCCACCGCCTCCGATGCCCTGAATGGCTCTGCATACAATCAACCAAGTCATGCTTTGCGCAGCTCCGCACATGGCGGAACCGAACTGAAAATAGCGGGATATGAGCGTCATGAGGGCACGCAATTTTTTCGCTTACGAACCAAAAATATGACTATGGATGAGTAAAGGATCGGCTTCCGTCCTTAAAATAGCGTCAGAGGATCGTCCACAAGGTCAGGGCAATGAAACACAGCACTTACCGAACATGTTGGACAGCTTTCCGTACAACGGCCCGAACGCACCTGCGGCCAGCATGTATGCGCTGAAAAGATGTCCCGATTGTCAGTGTCAGCACCGCACTAGTCGTCGGGACCGCAACACGACGTACCTGCCGACCCAGCTATAGCTATTTCCACCTCCAAGTTTTGCCACAATCGTCGGCAGCGCGGTCGCAACGATCGTCTTGCCCCACCGTCAGACGCATCCAAATCCCAGAAAAACGGTCACTCACCTGGTCGAGCGCTGCCAGGAACATGGTACACATGAGGCCAAAGAACACGATTCCCAGCCTGTTCTTGGGCAGAACTTGCTCTTCCTTGTCTTTCCACGAAGCACCCGGGGCCGCCTTTTCCTTTTCGACATGCGCCGCATCGTTTTGCGTTGTCGTACTAGTAGCCATTTCGTGTGACGTCAATGCGCAACTCGGGACCGAGTTCTCTCTTGCTCTCCGTCAGGTGTGGTTCGCTTGTGTGTGGGGCGGCGGATCCTCGAGAATGAGGGTGTAAACGAGGTTGAAGAAAGAGAGAGACAAAGAGAAAGAGAGAGAGAGATGATATATATATACTTGTCTCGATCTCGAGTTCATATTAGATACTCCGGAATTGCGATGCCTACACACGACGGCTTCTCTCACGGGACGACCGTCCGACGTCGGAAGTTTGTGAACATGACCAAATCCGTCGTTCCGTTGACAAAGTGACCAGCCTCACGTGCTATCCGATTCAGTTGACAAAGCCCCAAGGTCAGCTGCGTTCAGTCAGCCTTTTAGATACACCTACTGCGTCTATTCTTGCTCGCTCGTTCGCTGCGCGTCAATCCGAGCAGGTACGCACACACGCAAGACGCGCGCGTCGACTTGACGTGCATTTCGTTCGGCTTCTGCAACGTTGACATGCCGTGCACTGACGATCATTGTAGGGCTTCCATAGACATACAGGGAAACTATCAACTTCTGCGTTGGCCCAACAAGACCGACAACCAAGGAGTTTTGGAGCTCGATCACGCCCCGGGTCCTCTGAGACATCCAAAAAAGAGGAGGAGAAGGAAGAAGAGACGATCATCGCGATGCTGACCAATTGGCTACCATATAATCTAGTTGCCTTGAAATTTACCGCGAGCGCCCGTCGCTACATAGTAACGGCATGATAAAATCACCGACAAAGGAGATCATCAGGGATACCGTACGTACGAGTCACGTCGAGCTGGGAAACCCATGACAAATTCTCTTCCAGCGACGCTCCCCATCCGCTCAGTCGGATGACAACGGGAAAAAAACACAAAGGGACCAGTTCAGATGACGCGAACCCGCTGACTCATCACCCCCCCCAAAAAAAAAGTCTTGGCACTCCTGCGAAACCTCCCCTCGAGCTCTTCCGCGGAATCAGAATCATAATATACGAGTATCCTGTGCCGGGCATGCCACACGCCGGCTTGGCTTGGCTTCCTACGTTCAACGTTTTTTCATTCTTTTATTCATTATTTATTTTTAGACCGCTGTGCGCACGACTTGGTTCACGTGCATTCCCTCGTTCTCGAATCGTGCCATCCACGTTCGAATGTGCGCCTTCCAAAGTTCTAGGAAACGCCGTCCTTCTCCTAATACCCGTCCTACCGCATTCGAGCTTACACAGGAGGTTCATATCCTCCTTGCCAAGCACGGTCGTCGTCCCGGGTTGATGTGATGCGGACATGATAGTCGATGATGAGGAGGATTGATCACGACCCTCGTTCGTATGATTCCTTTACGGCGAGCTCCTTATAGGAGGCTGATTGGGCCAACGAATGAACGGAGCGCGCCGCCGCATCGGCTGAGCACCCATTGCAGTAAGTCGGCCACCTTTCGATATGATCCTCAGTTCAGCGAAAC
>JBBPSN010000595.1:0-13778 GCA_038093615.1 Austroboletus olivaceoglutinosus | reverse complement strand
ATGTAAATACAACAATGAATAAATCTCCTATTGTACTTTAATTTAGTAGTGCTAACCAGGACTATGTGTATGACTAAATGTATGGATGCATAAATCTCCTATTGCACCCTTAGGTATAGTATGCCTCTTGGATCACTTAATGCTTCGTATTTGCACCCATGTCTTCTATCATTCCTGTTCACCTTAGGCTTAAGTTCAGTCCTTAGCATTCCCCCTGTATATACTTACTCTGTGCAATTCTATGTTCTTGATGTGCTTTTCAAATAGTACCTAGAGCCTGATATCATCACTAAATGCACAAATGAATAAATCTCCTATTGCATGTTCAATTAGTAGCACTACCAGGACTGTGTACATAGACTAAATGTATGGATGTGTAAATCTCCTATTGCACCCTTAGTTACAGTATACCTATTGCCAGATCTCACACTTGTGCCCATGCCTTTCACTGTCACTCCTGTTCTCCTTTACAGTCCTTAGCATTCCCTCTAATATTGTATTTTACTAGTATGGTACATGTTGCTCAGTGGTGCTGACCACTGAGTCAGCACTCTACCAACTTAAATACAACATTTTCACTACTATGGACTTGGTGTTTCCTCACACTGATTCTGCAATCAGTGGTCATTGGCAGGTGGGTAACAGTTTAATTAGCATGAAATATACTAGCTGCCATATAGACTTGTGGAGACAGTCCCATTGATCTATGCATTTGATGTATGGAGCTCAAAATTGCACTATGACAATATGTAACAGACTTCAGATGTGATGACTAAGACTTGACTTATTGTGCCCAGCAGTATCGACCAGATAATTTAGCTGGCATTTCTATGGCATTAATTTTAATCATCTCATTGATATGTTATCTTTTCAGGAGGTTTTCTTCAGTACAATGGTTGCCTTGTGGCAGAGACTTCATCGCTCCATGGCAATAACCTTATTCCATGGCAGTGACCTCATTGCCCAGCATGGTGGCAATGTTATCACTTTGTAGCAACAGCTTCATCAAAGCCCCAACCTCAATGCCACCATGGATAACCTTATCACCTCATGGCAGTAACTTCATTGGAGCCTCATGGCAGTAACATCACCTTGCAGCAATGACTTCATTGGAGCCATGAGTTATGGTAAGTACTTCTTTTC
Source organism: Austroboletus olivaceoglutinosus (assembly GCA_038093615.1). Lineage (NCBI taxonomy): Eukaryota > Fungi > Basidiomycota > Agaricomycetes > Boletales > Boletaceae > Austroboletus > Austroboletus olivaceoglutinosus. The sequence continues at coordinate 12,635 of JBBPSN010000595.1, read as the reverse complement.
AAGTCATTAGTCATTAGGCTCATTACTTCTTTTCAGATCATTCCCTCAATATCAAGTATCATATTAAATGTGAAATACTTGGACTTGTATGTTTTATCATGCCTTGGACAGTTCTGATATGCTTACAATGCTAAACTCTACTTCAAAGTAGTGCTGCCCATAACCAATCCAGTTCCAAAGACAATAGAATTTTAAGGTGAGAATTATCAGTATTGGATCATACTCAAAAGAAAAGATGACAATGACTTACATAGCAAAGGTCCACCATTTTTCAAGTCAACAACTCTTGCTGTGCATTGTCCAATATGGTGTCCAAAGGTAAGTTAGGGAAAATTTTCTCCCTTACTGGCCATTTATTATCAAACAGCACAAGAAGATAAGTGAAATAATCCAGGCATTCAATGGGGTTGTGAAAGTGCCATTTCTGACGCCCATAGAATTACCTGACAATCCACCCCATCTGGCGACCACAAAGGGGGAATGGAGTTAGATGGCATATATCTAGGACAGACTTGCAGTTTATAGCTGGCCTGTGTGCCAGTAGTCAGAGTATGCATGAGGATAGGAATGAGAGACTTGCATGGTATGCTCCAAGTTGTGAGTTAGACAGTAGTATCTTTGTGAGTTGCCCTTTTTGACTTTTAAAGACCTTGCACATTGAACATTCCCACAAAGATGTCTGATATATCAGTTGTTGTAAATTTTCATTGTGTTTCTTCAACTACATACTAACTCATCATTTTTCTTTGTTACTCAATGAAATGTGCAACAAAGAAACCTTGTCTTGTAAAGTTTGAAAGTCCATCTACAAGGCAAGATATTGAGTACAAGAAACAACACATATACCAAGCTCAAGCTGACAGTGAAGTTACTGTGTGAACATCATTCCTAGTTACAAAACCTATCAGGTCAAATGGCCAAGTTGATTTTCCAACCATATTTGTTGTCAAGTCGCATGGTACCTTCAAGGATGAGGAATACCATAATAGCCAACTAGATATAGAAATGGATACTAGGGACACCAACTTGGTCCCTCGGGTGAAAAAGCAAATAGCTAGCATATGTGTAATATATTAACAACGAAATTAACTTACCAAGGAACTTGGTAGGAACACCCGCTATTACAATGGTTACCCGAATGATTGGCCTTCCTGGATGAATTAATTTGTTTTGAGGGATGAGGAAGTGACACTTATGACAATTGTGACTGTGGTGGCAAGGACCCCTATTATTGTTGTGAAGATAATTTTGGATTGCAGCTATTCTGTTTTACTTGTATCTGGGCCCACCATATAGCTTCCCTGCTACATAGAATCCAAATAAGATTTACAAGCTTATAGTATATACTATTGTTCTACTTATATTATATGCCAATAATGGCGCATTTCTAGAAGTGAAATGGGAATTATTTTGAGTATGACACTCAAGTCCTTGGGACTTTGTATCCAACTAGGACACCCACCAGGTTTGGTGTGCCGCAATCCAAAACAGGTTGCTGGAAATGATTTTGTGGTAATCAATACAAATGGTATTTATGAAACAAGTTTAGACTTCTGTGACTGCAAGAAGGCACAAACCCATTACAAGTAACTCTTGTGAAGCCAGTGGTTCCCTGTGACCACTTTAGAGCCACATATAGCAGCCACATTTGTTGTTCTCAAGGCCTTTTATTTGCTATCTTTGGAGTTGAAGGCATCCACTTATGAATACCACAATAGCCTTGCACACCTCACCAACAACACAGGTCTTATAGAGCCATGGGTATGTATGAGCAGATCCACTCATGTTTTAGTATACTAATTGATAAAATTAGGATTGTTATCACCTATTCTTGCAAATAATGTGTGAATTCCGCCACCTGAAGCAGCTCAAACATGCCAGGAGGGGTTGTGATCCCAACAGAATTGACACTACTCAGGAAGGTAAATATGCAGTTAAATGCCTGGCCTGTTTGCAACCAAGCATTAATTTACCATTGGGCTGGAAAAGAAAAGATCCAGTACAAAGGTAAGTCATGAAATTCATTCAACTGCCATATGACCATTGACTCATCTCATCCAGTGGTTGAATGTATGCCTTGTTTATTGCCATTGATGCCAACTTTTGACTCAAGCGAAAGGCAGTTTCATTGAATAAGGCTGATCTGAGTCTTAATCGTGGCTGGGTTTATTTCGTGGAAGAAGATTCTTATAAAGCATACCTTGCAGATCATGGGCATGTTTCTCAAGAGGTCAGATCACTGAATGTAACTGATATATGACTAATACATCACACAGAAAAGTACCTGCATTGGTTACAATGCTGTCAATATGGCAGACTCAAAGTCATCACACAGGCTTGCAGCAATGGGAGTTGGAACTGTGAATTGTGCATGACATGATATGAAGTTGCCAAATGGTATGGGCGATCTTCAGAAGGGAGAGAGGTACCTCATACTCATACTCATACTCATATCATAACAAGACCATGACCTTGCTCACTCATCAGGTATATAAACATGGATTATCTTGTGTTCTCTGCAATTGCATACTTCATGCTGGTTGTGTTCAATTTTTCATATGATATTGCATGCCAATGGCATAAAAAATTGTGGACCCACCTGTCTACCATGCCTGATCACATATGGATGAACCCTGAGTCCAAGATTATCTGTTTTTTCATCCTGAAATTTCATTTAAAGGCTCACATACAAAGCTATCAAACAGCCATTTCCTTCAATTTCACTCATTGGATTGGACAAACTGATGGTAAGGCTCCTGAGCATGGATGGGCCATATTCAACCATGTAGCATCCAACACAAAGGAGATGGGCCCTAGTGTATGCCAAGATGCACTAGATAATCACTTCAGAGACTCTAATTGGAAGAAATGGGTGGGGCTAGGTATGTCAATCATAACCTTCTATGACTGTCAGACTAACTCTGGATTTGTTGACAGGAAAATCTATGCTATGCAAACTTTCAGAAGCTCTGGAAATGTCTCATACACACAGACAGGAACTAAACGAGCTGGAGGCTACCATTGAACAACCTCAGCTGCAGATATGGCACAATGAAGTGCAGGAGTGGAAGGAAGACAATATGAAGCCAAATTGGTTTGAGAGTTGAGTGGTGTATGAGTGTTTTTTATGTTCTATTTCACACTTTTGGTATTTCTCAATTGTATCTATCAATAAAACCATAACATAGACTGCTGTTAGATGTCATCTTGCAGAAGAGAAAGCCTGGGATGTGCAACAGCATATTGATCAGTCACTCCACACTAATATTTCTCTACTGATTTTGATTTCAGTAGGGATGTATATCAAGAAACAACAGTGAGTATCAGTAGATCAGTATCAAAGCAAATAGATATGGATCTAACTTCTCTACTAGACGTCAACTTGCCAGTGATAGCACTGGAATAGGAATGAATACTACAGATCTACAGCAGTCTAGTATTACCATACACTGCAGTGCTCTTCAATGACAGTTAGATGTATGGCTACCAGTTCAACTTTTGTACATGGGTGCCAACTTGGAAGTAGGTGCCAATTTGGGAGTAGTATTGTCCAGGAGACTGAGCTGGTTCAGCTCATGCACAGCATTGTCCAAGTCTTTTTTGTTCATATAATACTCAGTGTGTGACAGCTTGCTCAACATGTCCGACCCAGGTGCAAGCTCATGTCATTGGAACTGCAACAACATCAAGAGATATGATGCCAAATATAACAGCACGCCCATGTTCTGGTCTGGGACAAGCACCATGCTTGACACTCATGGCACAACTGATGTCATCAACCACATTATCAGATCTGCCAACAGCTCCACCCCAACATCCGGAATGTCCGACTGCTTGAGTGACTCGAGTGCAGCAGACACAACCACATTGTCCTTAGTGATCACAACATGTCACAGTATATGCAACTCCTTGCAGAATGATTTACATTCTGGTGCATCAATGGCGGCTTGCATAGCACACAACACAGTTCATATTCCATGCACTTGGATGTTCTCATCAAGGTATGTCAAGTTGTCTAGCACGAGATGTTTGAGATGTTTGAGACCTGCAGCAAGTTTGTCCAGTCAGGCTAGTTGTTTACCACATTCTCTTCAACCTTGATCTTGACCTCACAAATCCACTGGCACTGGAGTTCAATGCCCTGGGCAATGATCGCCTCTTTCAAGCTATAACATACATAAGATCTATGCCCAAGATGTGTGTGATGTGCTTACTATTTGTTCATCAGCCCTGTTTGTGCCTTGAGCTCCATCTCAAGCCTCTCCTAGTATGCTTGAACCAGGTTCATCTTCTTCTTGGCAATATACTTCTCGTAGTCCTCCCTTTGCAGTGCAAGCTTGTCTTGGAACTCAAGCTCAAGTTTTTAAGCAGCTTGGTGCTATATTCCTGAGCCTGCTCATCAAGCTTGGCCTCAAGCTTATGCTTCTCATCCTCTCTGATCTTGTCAAAGCACATGGCAAGGTCTGTAAGATCAGTCTAAGCAGTGTCAAGAACTCTCTTGGCCTTTTCCACCACTACAGGATTGGCATTCAGATAAAACACAAGGTCGTTGATGGTACCAGCCAGATGTGAAATGACAGGCTGCGAGATAGCGATATTGGAGACAGTTGGAGCAATAAGGGAAAGCACTTCAGGTTTGGACTTGGACTTGGACTTGGGCTTGGGTCCAGAAAAGCCAGGTGGGGGTTTGAAACTGATGGGAAGTGGAGCTACATAGATGTTTGGATCTTCTGGTTCTGCCTTGTCCACTTTTTCAGTCTTGTCCATTAATACAAATACCTTCACGTTCATGCCCAACTCAGGTGTGGTCTCAATAACAAAGGATTTGATAGACTTGGCCAACACAGCCTTGGCCTTTTTGTCTAACTCGTTCACAAGCTGGGCCACCTTGTGTTTTGCGAGTGCTGTAGCCTTAGCAGTCGCCTCAGGTGAAAGCTTTTCAGCAGACCTGTCCACTGTTATCTTGAGCATCACTGCCATAGACCTGATATGTGCCTTGGTCTCACTCATCAATGTCTTGCTTTCATGTGAAGCATCCACACCTGATGGTATGATGGCATCCTTATCCTTGCTCGCATCTTTGCCCCTTTCCTGCACCATGCTATTCATCCTCCCCTGCCCCAACTACATTTGTACAAAGTCATATGTGGCTTTGGCAGTATCAACAGTTGTGATAACCACCTGCTGAACAATGATGTCATATCAATGATGCACTTCACCATATTCAATGAGGACATCTGTCAGAGACACATGTTAGGTGAACAGGCCCCAAGATTGTTGGTTTTGGTAGGACATGAATGTGCTGCCAACATAAAATGTGCCGGTTATAGCAATGGCATTGAAAAGAAGACATTGGACAGCACAGTTGAGCTTCTTGGTGGGGGATGTGGAGATGGCACTGGTGCTGGTGCTAGAGGTAGGAGTTGGGATTGGGAAAGGCATGTTGGTGGTTGCCAGATGTCACTGTCGGATTTAGAATATTGAGATTTTTCTTTCTTGAGTATAGAATAAAATTAATGCTTACTGTTCTCATATTGATGAGGCTTTTGCCAGCAGGTCACCTAGGGATGGCAATGGTATGGTGCATGGTCAGCAGCAAGAGTTGGTAGTTGCCCAAAGATTTGTTCCAGGCACACCCAGATGTCTCAGCTTGGAAATGTTTTAGAATTGCAGACCAAATGTGATAACAAAGATGATAATATGCACTCACCACCGCAATGATGACAGTGCCACTGCCTTGATGGCTTCAGTAAGTCCATTTGTGCTGTTATTGCTTGAGACCCTTTCTGAAAGACTGTTTAGAACCATTTAGAATCAACTGTCTAGTTCACTGAAGCGATGGTGATGAAGAGGATGGGGACGATGCAGTGGCCTGGGCATGCCCATTGCCACAATGATCATGATGAAGGTGCACCCTCCACCACAGTGAGTTGGTGACTACAATGGGTGAGGGGGATGCAACACCCATTACCCATGTGTTTATCATGATGAGCGCCTCCTCACGTAGGTTTCTATCCAGTACATCTGCTCCTCACTACTCCCAGATTAAAATCAAATATTCATTTCCGACCCATCTACAACAATGGTAATGAGGACATGCACCCACCGTCTCAGTGATGGCAAGGGCAATACAATGGCACATCCATCACCCTTCAGCAGCAACAACAATGTCAAGGGTGAGGGTACACAATGGTGTACTTGTCGCCCCCTGTCAATGAAGATGCCTACCGACCACCTTGATAACAATGATAGTGAGGGTGGTAGGACAAGTGCACCCATAGCCCTGATGACTGATGATAATGTCTCCAAAAAATTATATTACTTATTTCAAGTTGTAGTAAAGTATGCGATAGAGATATTTTTGCAGGAAACGGGAGAAACTGTCCAATACTTAGACAAACAGATGAATGCAAGTGCGGGTGCTAAAGGTGCAGAAGTGAGCATTTACCAGCACCATACAATCTATTCTTAACAAATGCCAATGCAGATGGTACCATGTTACTAGCTTTTCATAGTGCTATTACCAACCCATCCATTCTTATCTCTTTGCCAGCTTCTCATCTCTTTATCTGTGTGGAGGATGATGGACATGCATCTTCCTTGGTAGTGCATATTTAGGTGAGTATCATCACCTGATCAAAAGGCAATGCAGTCCCCTTGATATGTGCGAATTATCAATCCTAGTTCCATCATTACCAGCTCACCCCCTTTGAAGTCCCCTATAAAAATAATGAAATAAAGATCCAGATCTCCATGATTGCAGTGTCCACAGGTGGAAGCATTGAAGTTCAGCACCAGGGAGGTAAAAGGTGGAACCATAGTGATGGCATTACCTGGTAAGGGCTTGGCTACTCTAAAGAGAATTTCATACTCTTCAGGCAAGTACACCTTGACCTATTTGATCTATGTTAGTGGCAAGTAGGAAAGTGTAAATTTAAAACCTGTACCCACTTCATTCTCAATCCATTTAAAAATGGGATCCATGGACTAAATCAACATATCATATAACCTTTCATGCTCCATAGGTTTGTTGGAAATATATGGAACAATTTGCACATAATTTGTCTGTAATTGATTAACCTTCGCCAAATAGTGGGGTTGGATATGAGTGGGGGTATCATGGCCCTAGCAAAACTGTAAGCAAGATAATAAGTATTTTCCAAGGAAATAATCTCACTTGAGTTGCCAGGCAATTTCACTATGAAAAATAAATACTGGAGAAGGTGGTATCACTGCTGTTTGCAGTATCCCTATATTCCAAGGGAACACTATTGTTCAAACAGCTGACCACTAGATCACCTAGGGACGCTTGCATGGATTTGGGCATGGTGGTAGAGAAAAAAAGCAAAAGTTGGTTATTGCTGCTATTAAGTTTGAGTCATTGACTAATGCATGTCAAAGCAAGATTATTATAGTTATTGAATATGATGAATAGATGAGGAATCTACCTGAGCAAAGTGGTGGCTGAAATGCCAAGATAGGAAGTTGAAAATCTTTTTATGCCTTGGACATAGTGGCTTTGTAACTGAAAGAATTATCAAGAGGATTAAACCAGGAATCAAGGTGAAACTTACTTTTGACTGAAGATCTGATACATTTTCAACCCATTGTGCACCTTCCACCTTTTTATGCTCTACTTCCATCCACTGTAACCCCTCCTGCCTGTCCACAGAAACCAAACATTTTTTATTAGATTCAAGACTAGAGTCAAACAAAGTTGAAATCAGGTGGTAGGTAGGATCAATGGTGTCAATCAAGGGGGTAGCGGTTTTTTGGCTGGATGAGCAGGAGCAGTTGGATGGTGTATCAGACAGGGGTGGGGAATAGTAATGCTCATAGTCTTCAGGTGTCTGTAATTTGATGAACATAAGTCATTGGATGGAATATGGTGTAATATCTGTGAAGGATTGATAATAAGATTTCCAGAGCATCCTGTCCCTAGCTATAAGCGAGAAGGTGCTGAAGGCAATTGATCAAACCCATCATATCATAGAGTTCTCAGCTTACTTGAAATTAACAGAGTCAAAGAAAAAATCAGAGTGTTTTAAATTAAAGCAATTGAACTCTTGAAAGTTAGCCTGAGTATAAACTTGCATAACCTGCTTGTCAAACATGGTATTCATGCTTAGGGGACAATACACCTGCATGGCCACTATCATAGGGATGATGTGTTGCTCAATCAAGTTCCTATAGGAACTATCTAGATTTTAGATTAAGGAGGAAGATGACCAGTTTTGAACACTTACCCTTTGGTGGACATCTAAGCATATCACCTAGATCCATGTGAGCTGAGCCTTTCAAGGAGGTAATGGCTGACTTCAGCTCCAGGCCTGCAAGCAGCACAAGGGCATATATGGATCCACTACCAGCAATCACCAGGAACTTGCTCCCAGCAGCATGCCACTCATGAAATTTGATTGCAGTGACTTTGGCCCTAAACTTGTCTGAGAGATCATCCTAATATATCATATGGAGGCTGGTATCATTATGTTTGAGGGATTGTTTTGCCTTATGCATCCATGGTCATGATTGAGCTACTGCTTTTGCAAGTTTTTGGCAAAACTGTAAGCTGAGAAAAGGTCAGAGATTTGCTAGGATATTATTAGCTAGCTCTTGCCTCTGGCATTTTGTGACCAGCTGCATGCAATTGATCATATATAAGAAGCTACCTCTGATGCCCTTGCACTCGAGGTCAAGGCACTTGGTGGCGATAGACTGAAGTGAATCAATGATGAATGAATCTGGGTCGGACTGAAATGATGCAATCACCTCAAGCCACTGGATGGAGCTAGATGTCCATATATGGCTAGTGCCAGCAAGCATGGTAACAAGCTCTGCTGTATGGGGGGGGAGCATAATGTGGGGTTGATCCCTTTCCTCCTACTTGGACCCACCAAGATCTTTACTCTTTCCCTTTCCTTTGACCTTGGTTTTTCTACCCCCACACAGGCAATTCACTGGCAGGGGGCATGATAGTTTGGAAGTTGGATGTGCTGACCGATATGGAGCTCCAGCACTCTGTTTCATCTTCATTGGGGGCCGGAGTTCACCCATCTCAGATGGAGGGGTATCCAGGGGAGGTAGCACTGGCAAGCAAGATAGAAGTAGCATTGGGTACTGCAATGGAACTTCCAGAGGCTGTTGGGAAGTTGGACATAGTGACTGATGTGAAGCCTTAGCCCTTTGTTTCATCTTTATAAGGGGCTGAGGTTCAATTGCTTCAGATAGGGATGTAACACCCAAGGGAGATACCGGTGAGTGGTGTAGAGCATAGCACTGCTCTATAGTGTTATTCTGGCTTCCCACCACTCTCCAGGTCCATTATTCATTGTGGTACACCTCCTATTGCACATCTGAAGCTTTGTATCACCACCTGAAGTGAGTTATTCACATGGCTGATGCTGACCGATGATTTTCCTGCACCCCAAGCGCACTCGGCTCAGGCCTGAACACTTTTGGGTGGCCAAGATCGGCTTGGCCTGCATCATTTTCGATTGGATACTTGTTTTTCTTCACAAATACACTTTTTACCTATGTTTAGTATTCAATTACATTACTCATACCTTTCCACACCCATTTTGACTTATTCTACATAGTCTGGGTGTGCCCAAACTATAAAATATTGTTCTTAGCATTTGATAATGCATCTTACCTTTCCTCCACTCATTTTCTACTGCTTGATGAACCTTTTCCACATATCCAGGAGTTCACCACAGGACTCCTATGCCTCTCCACCACCGACCGACAACCTTGGCCGACTTTCTTGTACCTCAGCTGACTTTCCCATGCCCCAAATAACTTCAGAAAACCTTTTTCTCCCAATCTCCCATCACCTAGGACTAGAAGGGACCCACTAGAACCCTCTTTGGGGTCATCCCAACCTCGCACCTACTTACCCATTGATGTCTCAGATGGTACCACTCCACTCAGACTCAGTGTTCTTTAGCAGGATAGAAGTGGGGTTGGGTATTAGGGGAAGCCAGCCATCCTGAATGAAGCCTGGGTGTTGCATTCACCAGGGGATAACAATGATGGCCCTGGTAAATTACCCAATTGTAAGCCATATTACCAAGTTGTAAAAGCCATTCTATAGAACTTGCCTGTGATAGTGAATCTAGTCACCAGATGAGTGGCCAGCCATCTCAACAAACTGCTAAAATCATCTGATAGAATCCTGTTGGTTTGTTGGTTAAGAAGGTGTGCATGAAGCACACTAGCCTCTTGTTGGCTTATGGTGAAGTGATCTTGACACATCAGAAAAAGGAAGAGTGGTAGGCTAATCATTGGCAGAAAATGAATGTCAGATATTCAGCCCATTACCATTTTTGAATGGCTTGGTCAGGAATTCTGACCAACTCATCCCAAAATGGTAAGCTAATGAGCTTGCTGTCATTCTGGACAGTCCATAGGACTACATTACTAAGTACCACCAGTAGAATTTAAATCCTACTGCTTTAAATTGGTCCTTCATGATCTTCATTCTTTTCCATATACAGAAGGTCCTGAAATAAGCATACTAGTCAGGTTTTGAAGGGCAACAAGCACTGGACCTTAGTTGGCTGTGATCTGCAGCAGGATGCTAATAGATCAGCCAAAACCTTCTTGAATAATATGTTGACCACCATATCTCACCAAATCGATGTTGAGGCTGGAGGATTTTCTAACATCTCAGAGTTGTATGGGCTTAAAAAAGGATGCTGGAGATCAAGTTGAACCGTCAATCGGGAAGGCAAGATAGCTCACCTGGAGTAGACCCTCCCATTATGTGCCTGTGAGTATGACCTACACAAGGCATTAGACAGCAACATTGATTTGATGATAGCTAGGTAGATATCAGTGGCGCAAGACTCCCATAAAGTAATCTCATGCCTCAGGGCGGCCACCCAGCCATCGCCATGCTGACAGATTTTCAACTGGTTCGTGGTGGTGCAGTGTTCCACAACTTCCATCTGATACTGGTCTGCCTGTTATGACACAATTGCCCAAGTAGCTGGGTGTGAAAGTGAGCTCGTATGTTGACTGCTCCAAGTCAGGTGTCATGGTGGGAGTACTGTCAGATCAGCAGGCAATGCCTTGAGCACAGCATTATGCTTATCATGCCCCAGGCTGCTGACTAATCTCTTACTTTGCTACATCCTTTAGCAGCCTTGCAGCCTTGCTTGGTGGCCACAGCTACCATCCCTCCAATGCATATCTCAATGGCCGGATCGCCATTCAAGTAATCTTTGATACCAGTGTTGGAGACCCTCAATAGTACTGTCAATGGGATTAGGAGGTGTGGGCACATTAACAGGAGCAGGTGCAACACTAAAGACAAGGTCAAGGTTCACAGGTAAGGGTTCCCCAACTTTGATTGCCAATGATGGGATGAGCTGATCATCACCTTTACTATTAGGGTCCCAATGCCTATTCTCTCTGATAAATGGTGACTAGGATGGCTTCCACTATTTAAGGCATGGGTGATGTTGTAGTAGCCAAGCGGCAAGTCTGAAGTATTGTTCCTGCTGCAAGCCAGACCATTATAATTGATACAGCATAGCAGCTGATCCCTAGTTTTTAGAATGTGACATCCAGAGTAATTGGGGTTGTCCATCAAAAAAGTCCTCTCTGTCCTGAATAAAGTTGGTAGGAACCTGGTGTGTGGAGATGTGAGCAGGGTGGATGCAAGGTAAGTAGTTTTGGTGCACAGTTATGGGAGTGAAATCCCTGAAGCCAAACAGCAGGATGCAACCAAGTCAATCATCAATTGTGGCATGCAAAGAGTTATGTGGCCATTGGTGTGTAGGTGAATGTACCCATCGTGGCACATAAAGTTCTTGCATCAGCCCGGTGAGTTCAGAATCAACCTGAAAAATGAGTCTTGTCAGTATTCATGCTTAATCTGCTTTAGTATGCCATCCTGATCAAGGAAGGCAGTGGGAATAACCAGCATCTCACCTTCCATGTCAGAGCTGGCGGTACTAGCATCATTTCATTGGAGCCAACTGAGGTATGCTGGTATGATGTTGGTTGTTGTAAGCATGCATATGATGAGACTAAAGTGGAAGCAGGTTGATATTGTCCATTATTTCCCCCTTCCAATATTCATGGGGGCCAAGAAAGACAATTTTGCCCATGCAAAGAGTGAACTCGGCTGGAGGGACCACACAATGGGGTCGTGAATGGGGCAAACCCCCAGAAGCCTTGACGCCAACCAAGACAGGCATTGTGATGATGACATGGGCAATCAAGAGAGTGGGCAGGTCATCAGTGGGGTACACATACTCTGATGGGAAACTATACCAGGGGCATCAGATGAATAGAGATGCCACAAAGCATCAGGCAGCAAGTTCTCCTCACCAGGTAGGTACTGGATTTCAAAGTTGAACTTACTAATTTTCTCAATCCAGTGGGCTTACTGACCAGTAAGTTTGGGACAGACTACACGTCAAGATAAACAAACATGTTCAGCAGGTGCCATGACCTTGACTTGTGTTGCACAATCATTGAACAAGTATGTATTCAATTCCCTATTGGCACACTAATGACACTACATACCAAGAGGACCCCTACCAACTTGAAGCCATTCTTAACCTTGCAATATCACTGCCCAACCACAACATAAACAGCCAGTGGTTCAAGATTTACTACTGTAC
>JBBPSN010000594.1:1837-13841 GCA_038093615.1 Austroboletus olivaceoglutinosus | reverse complement strand
GGCGTACCTTGAGTGACCGGATATGGTTGCATATCTCCTCCCCGTCTCCATATGCTGACTTGTCTAATAGGTATTCTATGATGGCGTCTTTGTTATACAGCTTTCCTAAATCGCACGAGACGACTGGTTCCTGAAGCAAGAGCTAAAAAATGGGGCGTCAGCAGACTCAGCACGAGTCGGGGTAGAAAGACGTTGGACATACCTTGGAGAGCGCGCAAAAGAACCACCTTGCTCGCACTTGATTAGCCTTGTCTGCTTGCTCTGCTTTCGGCTTGGCCTTTACGAGGTCGCGTCTGTCTGGGATGCTGCCGCCGTCATTGCCCATGATGATGACGGCTCTGAGTAAGCGGTTTTTGTTTGTTTCTGTTATTTTCCAAGGCCGATCTGTCGTCCGATTGGCTTTTCGGTATGATGAGCGTGCGATTCGACTTTGTAAAGCTCTCATCCCGACTTTTCCATTTTCCACGTTGCGATTTTACGCTGACCACGCAATTTTTTCTCAGGAACCTTGTAGTATCGCCGTCTTTTATGACGCTTGACCAAGTCGAAATTTTGCAATGACCATATACGTACGGGTCAGACGCACCTTCAAAGGCGGTATTCATTACTATTTCATTGCCTGTCCATGTCAGCCACGATGTCTCCAGGCCTTAAAAGACATCCGTGTTCGACTCTGAACGCCAGGTTCCTCAAGCACAACCACTTGTTCTTCTATACCCATCTCTTCTTCGAAGTTCGCCCTTGTACACGATGCGCATTTTCTCTCTCGCCTCCGTCCTTCTTCTCGCCGTCACCAGCTTCGCCGCTGTCGCCCCCGCCGATCATTCCTACACGACAGTCTCACACAACACCACAGACACCGTTCCCGTCGGTACTGATAATCTTGATCCTTTTACCCAGCAGCCAAACCCAAACCCTGCCGGAGATACTTCCAATGCTGGTACCGCAGACTCAGTATCTGCTCACGGTGACGACCCTGCCCAGAACATGATCAACATCATGTCCGATGCTACCCAGAGACTTGGTCCCATGAGCAAACAGCTTTGTATGGTTTTTTTCCTTCTTCTGGAATGTTTTCTGACGGTCGTCGCTTAGCCATCGCCCTGGAGGGATCTGATCCCGAGAGAGTTGTCGTGGCCGTCTCCAAGATGAACGCGATCATCTCCGACGCTGCTGGGAAGATGCAGACTGCGTCCAACGATGTTGACTTGACTTCGTCTAACCTGTCTGCCCTCGGCCCAGTCGTGTTCGGCTTCCTCGTCGTGAGTTCAGATTGGCATATGGAAATTTCGAACACTGATGAATCGGTTTAATTAGTTGTTGATCACGATTTTGTTCAGCTTGGTTCAAGCGATCAAAGGCGTTCTGAAGAATGCAGGCTACAACATTATCACTGTCCTGAAAGACTTGTTGTATGTCTGCTCCTTTTCTGATCGTCATGGCGCGTTTACGATACCATATGCTCTAGGGCCTGTGTCAGTAAGCTGATCGGCTTCCTGAAGCCGTGCATCGATGGCGTCCCCCTTTTGGGCCCGATCTTCAAGTTGGTCGAGTGCATTCTGAAGACGCTCGCGTCGCTGTTTGGTATTAAAGACTACTATTAATTTGTCCCAGGAATAATGTATGCTTGCGGTTCTACCGAATATTTGTAATGTATGAAGAAACTAGGGAGGTACAGACTGAATATGGAACGACAGGGACCAGATTCGGCAATATGTGAGCGGAGAAATTTCATCGTACAATGGCCCGACACCAATAAGTACGCGCCGAGTCAGGATTCTCAGCCGAGTCCTCGTGTCTTACAGAGTAACTTTTAAGGGATAGCGACGCGCCCTTGTCCGACAAGCTGCATGTTGCGACGTCATGGTAGCATCCATCACGATGACCTAACATGTCTAGTACTAGAAGGGAATAGTTCTCAAGATCCAGTCACGAAGGACCAGTCAGACATACGCTGGCGGTTTGAACGAGTGAGGTTGTGACGGCGAGGGATTGTGAGGGGGATGAACAAAGCCGCACCCGTTGTTGTACTAGGAAGGTGAGATAGCAAGAGTGAGGACAAGTGAGTGCGGACGGGTGAGCTATGGCTGCATTGTTTACTTGACCAGGCCAGGACTTCTCATTATTCATCTGCAGGCAAAGACAAAGGTAATGGCATCATAACATTCGAACCCGAGTCTCTACGAGGGTTATCACTTCAATGGAAATTACACAAATCACACGTGCAACCAATACAACATTCATGCTCCGGAAAGACGACCAACACCAAATGAACCGGTAAGCTGAAACGTTCAATACCCAAGCCGGAACATTGTCAGCACAAAATTACACCACATAAAACAGTGGGAAGGAAATAACTTACACGATGAATGGAAATCAGGCAGTGCCCACAGCAATCGATGCTGTCCCTGGAGTATAGCAGAACCCGTCGCTCAAACGTGTACCACAGCTCGAAAGCTGATTGCAACTTCCTTTACATCCACTCTTGTCACAAAATCCAACGTTGTTCGTCGCCGAGAGACACTGGGTATTCGGGGCACTAAGACAGATGGAACTCCCCGTGTAAACAGTACAGGTCCCTCCACAAAGGTCGTCAATTCTCTTGTTGCAGTATGTGACCGTGGTGATTTCAGCGGAGCGTGAAGAGAGGGGATTGATGCTGTCGCCAATGAAGGTGAGCTCTGCATCGGTGGTAGCGATCCAGTGCATCATTTCATCGTCGGTCATAATGATCGTGGGGATGCCCTTTACGCGAAACGGCGAGTTGAGCGAGATAATACAATGAATGGTAAAATTTCACCTCAGACGTGTTGGCAGGGTTCGGGTCACTGTCCTTTGCAATGACACCACCAACTGCCTATACGGTAGCATTTTTGGCAGTCAACATGACTGAGAAGAACGGTGCTTTCAGCACTGACCAGGGTAGGCATCTTGAAGAGTGCAGCGATCACAGCAATATTGCGCAGAGCGAGGAAAGAGAGCTTCATGGTGAGCTGAGTAGAGCGAGTACAGGTAGATCTGAATGTTGCTGGGTCATTTTGCCTGGTTACTCAGGGTATATATACCATTCAAAACCTTTGCAAGACGAATATGGTACATACCTAGTACGTCGAGGAATGATTAATGATTGCGCCTCAACATCGACAAATATTGCGAGAGCCACTGACCCTAGAGACTGACCTGACACGTTCCACATGGTTATCCTCCGTTAAGAATAGAACTTCCACAGTTACAAAACAACGGTGATTAGACTATCCCCCCAAAGATAAAGATATTGAGCGCCAATCAGCCCTAATTCACCTCGAAGTTAGAACAGAACAACCGGAGCCAATTGATGATTGACTTCGCACATCTCGTGCAGAGGCTTCAAGACACGGAGTTTCCCACAATTAGAAAATAACGGGGACTAGACTATTCCCCAGATGATGAAGACGGAAATGAGAACCTCATGTTTGGTAGTCTAGTCAGTCAGGCGTCCGTGATGGTTTGGACACGGGTTCTCCACGAGTACGCTTGCTAAGCCCATCGAAGCCTCTCGGTCGATTCAATTCAGCCTTCAAGTTGTCCTTTCCGTATTAACGTCCAAATCCCCTCCAAATTACCGTCATGGCAGTGCTTCGCGGGTATGTCCACCCACTTTTCGATACCTCGGTCGCGATCCTGATCCAAGTCGAGATGTCGTGACGACACTACTAGCACAAGTCTTGTCAGGCTTGGAGACTCAAGCGCTGACGTCCTGGCTTGCCTTACTCACAAATCGGACCACCAAAGATTGCTTGACTCCGTTGAATCTGCCGGTGTTCAAACAATATCACATGCCTTCACATGACCACAGGGGAGGAAGTCTGTCATAAAATTAGTGCCAATATCGTACGTCACCGCGCTAAATACTTCTGATACAAAACAGGGACGAATTGTTTTAGTGCATACACTTACCCTCAGCTGGAAGTCAGGCGATCCAACTTTCTCACAGCGCTTCAGTCATGTGAGCATAAACAATCTACTGACCAGTGGACTTCTAGCCAGCAGAAGTCATGTGTACTCGATTCCTTTCTGATTGGAAAAGAAGGTCCGTTCGGAGCCTGGTTCCGAGCTGATCGAGGTGAGTTCTTCCGTAGTAAATGTGGGAGGTGGTCGGGACTACGAGATCGCAAACGATAGTATATGGGGAGTGAAAAAATGCTGACTTGGCGTGTGTGATTATGGATTTATGATCGTCTACTGACAATTGGAGACTCCAGATGCATTTTTGATAGTTGGCGATGGATAAAGGGTTGTTGGACGGATGAGTAGTTCGATGACCGATATAGAACGAAGACGTGGAAATATGCTGCTTTGAATCTGCGAGGATTTCACTATTTGGGTGACGACACAGGAATATGCTCAGATTTTGTACCTGTTTGCAATCAAGTCGACAATAGGTTTTTTTCGGTCCTCGAAGACGGTGAAAACAATAATTCAAGTTACTTTGTGGGGAATCAGAATGTAATTCGACAGTGAGTTCGATGCGCTAATCCAAACAACTTACCCTTTCAACGGAGCACCAGTGGGGTCCGTCCAGGTAGAGTGCATTTTCGTGTTAATCTAATCTGTACGCGATTATGCGTCACACCGATTTCAATCGCCACTGATCGATGATCTGCCACCCTCGAAGATTAGTTGGGCTCTTTTTCAATGACGGGGGCGATGCTGAGAGTCGCAGTGGGCGTGGCAACGATATACTTAACATAATCTACTGCTACTTTACCGAATCCCGAGCCATGGTTGCTATAATTCTGCTGAGTCAGGTAGACCGTAACGCAACCCCCCGCGCGTCCGGTTGCCTCCATACAGTCGCGTACAGTAGTGTCGGCTCATGCATGTTCGAAGGTCAATTGTCCTCTCGCTCCAACGCCATACATTACAACGTACACGACCGATCATGTAGTGGTGGCACAAAGGAGCCTCGGATGGGTACTAGTTTGGGATCTCCGAAAGGAAAAAAAAAGGCATAGTAAAGTACACGCAGTGCACCCAAAGGCCGAACGAAACAAAAGAGGGGAAAAAAGACTATAAAAATCATAGTAGAAAGATAAGAAAAAAAGACCATCGCACACAAGTCCAGCAAGTCCACGGTAATCAGGCTCACCGTTCCCCCAACTTCATCAACCCCTTCATCGCGTTGGCGACCGCAAAACTCGACTTGGCCATGATCTGCCGCGACTCTTTGGTCACCTCGGGAAGCGCCTGCACGTCCTGCAGCTTCCGCGCGTGCTCGGACAGCTGCTCGAGCAGCTCGGCGCCCTGCACCGCAGACGCGGGCGGCAGGTTGCCGCTGCACACCGCCACGATGCTCGACACGATCGTGATGATCTGCGTCAGGTTCTCGTTGAGCGTCGGCGCGGGTATCGGCGTGCGCACGCCCGAGAGCACGCTCTGGATCGCGTACACGATCGATTCCGTCTGCGCTTCGAGGTAGGGCTGTCGACACGCGCGTCAGTCCCGGAACGCAAAACATCGACACGCGACCACGCACCTTGAGCTCCGACCACGCGTCTTCCGTCGGCGCAGAGTCGTCGCTGATCCCCCCACTCCCAGGCATCGCCTTGTCGAATATCGGAGGCGGCGAATTCGTGCTTGAGCTCGACGGCTCCGACGACGACGCCCCTCGTCGATCCGCGAATCTCGCAAGCATTACCTCGCCCTCACCGCGCCGGGTGCTCGCCGCAGATGACAACTTGCGGTCGTGCGCAGAGCGCAGCTCCTCGATGGTCCGCACCGGTGGCGTCTGCGACGTAGGTGGCACCGAGAACTCGTCCTGCTCGGCGCGTGTCGCCTTGCGAATGCAGACGATCCGCGAAATCTCCGTAACCGTCGTGGAGACGTGGCTTGCGGCCGCGTCCAAGAGACTGACAGGCGACATGCCAGAGCTCATGGCGTGCGTCTTGGTGGCTACGACGAGGTTCGACAAGGTCGCTTCGAGGCGCTCGCGAAGAGAGCGGAGATGATCGATGGAGACGTTGACGCGCGTCGGTCGCAGTTCGTACATTCGAACGTCTTCGATGATCACGGAGGTGGAGTTGACCACCGCTTTCATGGGCATGAGAACGCGCGTCGGGGCGTTTGACCGTCCGGCTGACAAGAGGCTGTCGATCCCTGACACAAAAGCAGTGACGTAAATATCGACAAGCCCGCCGTCCGCAGCCATGGGCATCTGGTCGTCCGTCTTGGGAGCTTGTGTATACAACTGAGAAGTAGCTACGAACGAAAATAGAATCAGCCCCGACGAGATGCAAAAGGAAGCTCACCTTTGACGCTCCTTAGCTCAGTCTTTGCCAGCTCGTACTTGCGCTTGTATTCTTTAAGCTGGTTGTCGAGATCGCGAATAACTGCTAGGTCCGCATCTTTCGCAGTCAACAACTCGTCATTTCGACGACCCAGGTCCGCAAGCTCGGTCACCAAACCCTCCATATCGGAGCGTAGTTGTTCAATCATTTCACTATCACCCTGTCCAAAAGTCAGATGCATCGGACAAGATCAAAAATGAAAGGGACGAACTCGCGACAAACCACCACCACGCTCATCCTCGAGATGCTCTAGGCGATCGCGGAGTATCTGGAGCTCCTCATCGTCGTTTTGAGCCCGCTTCATTTCCCTCTCCTTCTCTCTAGCTCGTAGGTCACGAATTTCATCGAGCTCTTTCTGCAGCGCTTTCATTGCAGACCCGTGTTCTTCGGCGCGCTGCACAGGTAATCAATATTACACGGAGTTCGGTCCCCAATTTGACCCACCTTGCGGAAGCCGTCGATTTCGTCTTCCAACAGTTTGATCCGCTGCTGACAGTCCCGTAGCTCCTTGTCTCGTTGTTCACCGTTTCTGAGATCTCGCTCCAGGGTGGCAATCCTGCCTTGCATCGTCGCGATTTTGAACTCATACTCTCGTCTCAACCGCTCGTGATCCTCTCCCCCGACACTCGCTCGTCCGCCTATGCTCCTCACAGCTGACCGATCAGACGTCACAGACGCCCGACCGAGTGATACTTTGTCAAAGTAATCGTCGCCACTCCTCGCCCCGCCTCCCTCGTCGTCATCCAAGGCATCTCCCGACATTTGACCCCTCAGTCGCGCGCTCAACGCGCTCAAGCCACCCAGTGGAGGAACCTCGTTCTCTTGCTCCTCGTCTACCCCGCCGTAGCCATCCCCATCTCCGTCCTTGCTGCGATCGCCGACGACGATGACAGAGCTGTCTCGTGCCTCTTCGCGACCGTAGGGCACCTCGATGTCCTCCTCTGCAATCGTACTCTTGTTCGGGATGATCATACCGCTCGTTGCCGTCGCACTCTGAGCAGTGGTCGTGCTCGTGGAGTCGCTATGGATGCTGGTCGATGCGCTCGGCCGACGACCGAAGTCGGGTACAGGCCCACGTGCAACGTCTTGGGACGGCTTCTTTCGAGAGCTCAGCGAAAAGGGATTCGAGTCTGATCCGTAAGCGTCGTCGCTCGGCCGGTGTCGCGCGAATCCATCTTCTGAAGGGCGCCGACCCAAGGCGTGATTCGCGTATCCGTTGTCCATCCCTCTGTCTTCTGAAACACGTGTCATCCGAGAACCTTGCGGGAGGGTGGGGGGATCGGACCGGGGCGAAGCATGGAATTCTGGAGAAGGCATATCGTCATAAGCTGATCCGGGCGAACCAATGGGGGCAGCCCCTGTTTCGTTCTGTTGGATGTAAATGAGCAAGTAGACGTGCGTTTTGAGGTGCACGGACCTCCTCTTTGAACTCGGGGTAGCGTCTCGCGAGCTCAAAGTACACGTCCGACGATAGATCTTCGAATCGGGCGGTCGGAAGCGTGGCCAGTTTCTGTCGTGCTTGGTTCCGCTTGGGATGGAACTCGTCCCGCGAGGGGAGACATGGTACTGGGTTCGAAAACGGGTGGGTCGTAAAGAGCGCGGGACATCGAGGAGACGCACCTTCGTTCTCCAGCGTGTTCATCTTGCGGCGAACGAGTTCGTCGTACACGTCCGTAGAGAGCTCTTGGAACTGCTGCTTGGTGAGCCGGGTAAGCTTTTGTCGCGCAGTCGACCGAGAATTTGCCGGTGCTAGAGGACGCGGGGTGAGATGCCCGTCTGGAGATGAGAGACGCACGGACATTTGGCGAGGTATGCAACGAGGTATTGCTGGAGCTCGTTGTAGTGCGTCCTCGCGATGGCCCTGGGATCGATGGAGGGCATCGCAGGCATGGATCCCTGATCTTTGACGGGACGATACGACTCGGTGCGGTAGTTGGAGATGCCGGAAAAGGTCGTCGGAGTCGGCGACGACGCCCTCGACGACTGGTTCCGCTTCATGATGGGTCAGGACGAAAGACGGGGGACTCGTTGGAGTCGTGCGCTGTGTGGAATGGCTCCGAGACGGTCAGAAACCACGAGGCTATGGACGCGTGAACGGGTTCTCACGCCGCCACGACTTGACTGAGCACTACGACTATACTCTAGCCCCTCGTTCTCATCCAGTATTTCAGTACTTTCGGTGCTCACAGACTACACAATTTGAAGCCACACAGACGTCGGGTCAGGGCTCGACTTTGAATTGTGCCCGAGGAATCAGCTCTGAAATAGCCTTGACAGCTCAACCGAGATCGGACACAAGAGCCAACACCGAGGTATTAAAGATGGCATATGCACGCGGTCATGCTTTGGCCAAGCGAGCGCAACTAGACTAAAGGCATCAAGGATTACGGCCAAATAGAGAATATGTGATTGTATTATTCATGATCCATTCCCACTCTATCCCATGGGGAGACTTTTAGTACGTGAAAAAGACCCTAGCGTTCATGACAGTGCAACTGACGTGCTATTCCCGTCCTTTAGTCGTGAAAGGTACTGATAGTCCATCGATACCACATATAAGCGAAGTGACAAATTTAGACCTCTCAATGGTATGTACATCTATTTCCAGACACCCTTACAATGACGTGCGGGACATTGCGAGGTTTCATCTCCAAAACCTCGCATCAGAGAACACCGACGCCTGGGTCGGCGTGGACAAATGGTACACCACAAAATGCTCACCTCCCCACCCGTGACCCCAGGGAGCGACGCGTGGGCCGCGTCCATCTACCGCGATCCAAACACGACTTGGCCATCAACGGCGCCATCGCAGCCGTCCTTTATGCAAACGGTCGGCGCACTGAGAGTCGAGACAGTTTGTGTGTCTTCAAATGACATGTAACTTGCCTGACGACATCGGACCATATTCGTCGGAACCATTTGGATCGGTGATGGGTTAGGCACTTCGCAAGGTTTTTCGTCTCCGTCAGACTCCGACTCGCGAATACGAAAACTTCCAGAATTACATAAATGCGTAAGGTGTCTCATATATGAAGGAGAAGCTGATGGGAACGGCGTCCTCGTCGCTTCCTTCTATAACCAATGGTCGACGTCAACATGCCTTTCGAGTCCATCCTTCGACAGAGCGTCGGCATCATAGGTGCAGGGGCAGCCGGTTTGATCACCGGTTACACCCTCCTTCAAGATGGCTTTCAAAACGTACAACTCTTGACGCGAGACAAGTCTGCGGGAGGCGTCTGGGGCAAAGAACGCATCTATCCTGGCATCGCTATCAACAAGTGCGTTCTCGACACCGGAAAGTGGTCGTTATTTCAGATTCTGTACTTACAATGTTTGGCTTCTAGCGTACACGGGGAATTCAGGTTCTCTCCTTTACCCATGCCGTCTCCGGCGTTCAAGCAGCAGACGGGGAACCGTCTCAGCGGCGAAGACATGAGCGCTTACATGGAAAGATTCGCCGATAAGTTTCTGTCGGGACGGATCCGATTTGAGACCGAGGTCCTCGACGTTCGGCGCGGAAAAAATGGCTCGGGTTGGGAAGTCGAAGTGCTTGATCTCAAAACGGGCAACAAGGAGGTGCTGAGTTACGCTCGCATCGTTTTGTGCACTGGGGTGTGTTTTCAGACTTCTTACCCCTGTCATTTAAGACTCTCGATCGTAGGGATGCAGCCAAGCTCTCATCCCACATTCCTTGTCGGAAGAGGCGGCAAAGCAAGCGGGCTTTCATGGGCCAGTCGTACACACGTCCCAGTTCGCGTCGCACGTCGACAAGATTCTTGGCGACGCTCAGAGAAACCCAGACTACTCGGTCGTCATAGTCGGAGGGGGGAAATCTGCACAAGAGTGAGCACGCAAGTGAATCTGGGTATCCTTCAGATCTGACAAATGGTCGTCTAGCGCTGCCGCTCATCTGGCGCGTCACGACATTAAGGTGACCCTGGTGTTCGAAAAGGCAGAGGCTGTATTAGCGTATCCCATTCAGCTCCCCGAGTGTGTCAGGAAGAGCAGGTACACTAGGATCTTGACCCATTTACCTCTACTCACCATACAATGGCTCAAGATTTCTTGCGGTACTCTCGCCGCACATCGAACTCCGGACGCATCTGGAGTAAGTCATTTTATTGGATCCCGAGCGACTGAATCTTCTAAACTCGATCAGGCGCTTCTTACACACCACCACGCTCGGCAGCATGATCACGCACGGACTCTGGAATCTCTTATTATGGAGTTCTGTACGCGCCTTTCACGTCGTCCATCATCATATGCTAACAACACCCAGTTAGACGCCCTGCAGATCCCAAAGGACTCCCCTCTACGGAACACGCACTTGTTGTTTTGGGGCATCCGCACCACCGACGTAGGAACCTGGAGGAAGAATGGCTTCTACGCCCTCGTCAACCAAGGTCGCATCCAGCTCGCAGCGCCGACAAAGGTACGAGGATTCGCTCCCGACGGGGACTCCGTCCTACTCTCTAACGGGCAAAATGTCCGCGCGGACGCAGTCATCCTCGCGACCGGGTATTCCTCGTCCTGGACACACATCTTTACCGGTGATTGGATCGGTCCGTACGTCACGTCGAGAATGTTGATCGGCTCCCCTAGCTAAAACGGCTGACGAGCTCGGGATCGCGAGGCACCCCGCTTCGGAGGACGCCAACGTCGACGAATGGGCACACTACAAGACGCTCGCCTCCCCGCCCGCGACCTCAGGGAGCGAGGCATGGTCCGCGTCCATCTACCGTGGCCTCGTGCCCGCGAAGAGCATCTCCAAGCGCGACTTTGCCATCAACGGCGCCGTGGTACGCAAGCCGTTCTCGCTCCAAAAAGGCGGCGCGCTGACAAAGGACAGTTCACGACCAACAACGGATACGCGTTCGAGGTGATGGCGCACTGGATATCGTCCTACTTTATCGGCGAAGACATGCGCCTGCCCTCAACCCCCGAACGAGCGCTCGCCGAGACCGCGCGCACCGTAGCCTGGACGCGTAAGCGGTTCCCGGAAATGGTGTCCTTGGTCAACGAGAGCTACAGCAGCGAGATCGCCTTTTGGTCGTGCGTCCACCTCTTTCTTTCGAAGTCTTGTCGTTTTTGGGACTGAAACGCAGCCCGTGCTGTGCACGCACTCTTAGGTGGCCACAAGCGATCGATGATCTGTTGGACGACATGGGCGTTCCGAGCATGCGCTCGGGTGGAAATTGGCTGACCTGGCCGTTCAAAGTCATCTCGGTCGACGAAATCGTGACGCTGGGGGAAGAACGACGGGCGCGGCGAATGCACCGCAACCCAAGGCAATGACGTTTCCCAGAAAATGCAGATAAGACAGTTGACGTGAGCCTTTAAATAACACACATAAATTGACGTAGCGGATGCGGGTATTATGATATGTACAAGATTTGCCGCGAGGATAAATCCGTGGTTCATGACAAGCGTGACAACCGTTCCTTTTGCCGTGCAAGACGGGGCGGTAACCAACCCAGATGGAAAACGATTAAAGGAAAAGAGAGGGGAGGGAAAGGAAGAGATTCCGTCACTCCGTCTTGGGCTTCACGACGGTGGTCGCTCGAGGCACGTCCCCGAGCCGATTTCCCACCTTGACCCGCTGCCCCGCCTTGATTGCAAACTCAAAGTTCTTGGGAGCCTCAAAGACGAGCACGATTGTGCTCCCGAGACAGAAGCCG
>JBBPSN010000590.1:1698-13933 GCA_038093615.1 Austroboletus olivaceoglutinosus | reverse complement strand
CGTCCAGGTAGTTTAGCCTACACTGGGTGTAGTATTTCTCGAGTGTGTGGATGTGATCCTCCTCCAACGAATGGTGAGTCGTTGAATATTCCTCGCGAAGACACTGAGCGCTTCTTTGAAGAACAGCAACGTACTCTCGTTTCAACGAGGAATTGGATTTTTGGTTCGAAATCGAAGACAGTAATTGATTCAATTGGGAAGTACCACCGTCTGATGATGCTGTGAGACTATCACGAGGCAAATAGACACGTGGCGGTAATGCTGGCGCTGGTCGGTATGATAGGAGCCGATTGAGTGTGATTTGCCACGGTACGCGCGTGTTGGATATGCATCGTGGAGACAAAACTGGACGAAGAGAGGTGAATGACTGAGGTCCTGTGATGATGCGTATGAGTTGTTCCTTGAGCTTGAGGTTGCGATAACAGCTAGAGAATAGTCGTTGGAAGTCGGTCGTCAAACTTGCCACATCCCACAAATCAACACTGGGCAGCCAGCGTGAGAACGTCTGAGGAATTGCAGCAGACGGCCAATCTTTCAGCAAGTCCTTCACAGCCATATCGGCCATATACTTCTCGTCCGAATACAAGTACGGCATCTCAGGCTTGAGGCGAGCTTTGCGGAAATAACGCCAAATGACGTCTTCTGTGGGATAATACCCATCCAAAATCTTGCAGTCCAGATAGATTGGCGGATTTCCCGGAAATTGAGAGTCCAGGCGACTCGCAAATGTTATGAGCATCGAAAGAAAGGCCGCCTGACAACATGGTGAACAATATGCCATCTCAGGAAGCAAGAAAAGCAACTGAAAGAGCCAGCGTATTGTACCATCCCTATTCTCTAGTGCGCCGTATAATGTCTGCACAATATTGAGGTTCGCGGAATGCTCCTCCGGGATCTCGGGTAGGAAGGGTGAACGCGTATCATCCCCACCAGTCCACATGGCCACCCAATCCGATATTATATTCATGGGTGCGTTGGTCGATAATTGTTGTACAGCAGAAGCTGCAGCAAAGGCGATTCCCTCGAGCTCCAAATCCGAGTCCAGCCTTCGGTAATCCACGTCCTCGCAGTCTTGTGAAGATGATATTTCAGCTGATTTCGACGGAAATAGGTGTTCAGCACGCTGCATAGCGTGTTTGTCAGCCACGCTAATTAACTTTTTGTCGTCATCCCAATAGAAGAGTCTGAAGGAAAAACTGTCTCGGATTCTCTCGTGCGCAAGTTTGAGTTGAGGATACTGCGTTTTCCAGTCCCAGAAATTACTTTCGCTGTTTCGGTGCTTCATGATCGATTGACATCCAGGGGACTGAAAAAGATCAAGTGCTGCTTGCGCACCCGTTTTTCCTGTGAGTGGATCTGGCCGGTCGTAGGAAGTCATCCCATGCAAACGGGCGAGATGTCGGGTGCTGGTCTGGCTACAATTCCCTACCAAACAACCCAATTCGGTATCCACGTCGTAGATGTAATATAATGGCTCGTCTGGTTCGTTGTACATTGGATAGTACTTGTTGTCGAACAAGACCCGATAATCGCCATGCATCACGAAGCGGTTATTTGGAATCAGGACGCGTCGAGGAATAATATTTTCTGCGAGGCCGGATATCTGCCGGAGAACGAGGAGATTCTCCACGCCAAACAGTGCACCAACACATTGGTTCTCGTCATAAACCATGTCCTTGAAGTCACGTGACTCGAGCTCTCCTTCGCCATTGATGAAAAAGGCCAGCCCTGACCGGGGCAATGTGACAAACAGTCGGAGATGTGGCACGGACTGGAACGAATCAATGGGGGACACGGTGATCAGGAGACTCCTAGTTTGATGACCAGGGATGACCGCTTCGAAATTGAGACATTCGAAACACTTTGATGCCATTTCCCATGTTGAGCTCCGAATGTCCACAAGGGTCTCGTGGCCTTTGTACACGCGCCATGGTTGAGATGAACAGTCGATTCTCCAATTTGTTGAAGATTCCTCCCAAACCTTCTCCAAGGAGCGAATCTCGATGATTTTTGAAGACAGATTTAACCAATGAACATGGTTGTGGATGAGCGATAGAGGGAGGTCCTCTGCCAGTTTGGTCGCGGGAATCAGTTCAAGGATGTCCTTTGACTGAATGGATTCCGCTCGCACTACCAGACTGTCATCTTGCAACGAAAAGTGCACCTACACTTGAATGAGCATTATTATTTGATTGTCGAGTTTGTCACGTACCTTGTATTCTGACATTGCAGTTAGAGTCGTGAAATCCATTCCAGGAAGATTGGAAGGTATCACAAAGAAACCTTGCTACAAACAATATTGAGAAAACCCCACTGATGTAAGCAATTGCACAGGGTACGCACATCGCGGAATATTTCTCGGTATGCTGGGTCTCCCCTGATAGTTCGTGGCAACCCTCCTATTGGTTCACCATCTGCTAGGACTGTCCCATCGACTAAATTAAAATGCGTCATTTGCGATGGTTGATCCTTTGTTGCCGTAAATTGGCATGCAAACCAACGAGAGTTTGGATATTCTAAATGCTTCCATCTGTGTGCACTTGGCTTATGGCCAGCAAAAACTCTGCAAACTGCAAGGTCAACGCCATAGTCTGATACATCGGCGAGAATCACGTCCCCTAACACCTCTTCAAGGGTGAAAGAGAGGCGACGGTCTCGTTGAAGAAGTAGAAGTGAATATGGATCACGTATGTCTGATGGGTTCATGTCAACTAACTGTAAGATATGCAAGACATTCGAGGACTAGACGTACAAATGCGTTGGGGACGCAGTGTGGGTATGAAGAGGGCAGAAGAAACTGCGGCATCGACATCCTCTGTGGAATTAAAGAGCCCACGGAGTGTAGCAGAGTCGACATCAAAAGTGCTTCGACAAGTGGTAACCATGCACAACAAGAGATCGCTGCGTTCCTTGTTGATCGGTGCCTTTGCCAGGTTGTAGGATAGCTCCTGCACCCAGTCGAACGTCCTCCTCCGCACCCTCCGAAGAAATGCGATGACTCGCTTCGAGACGCCTTCACTGGGACTTGACTCCAGTATCCTAGTGAGCAATAATGAAATCGTGCTCATCATCATCCCATCGATCGAGCCAGTGCCGACTTCCACGAACAAACTGTCAAGCTCGTCCAGAAGGGTATTGCAGAAGCACGTATCTTCAAGTTCTTCGTGCCAGATCCACGTCCCTATATTCAGATCGAGTGGTCCTACTTGATATACCGCTTGGGACAGGAGGTAGTGTACATGGTGACGTCGGAAGTTGATAGTTCTACTGCGCAATCCCTGCAGGATGTTGACCCATTGTAATGAACCACCACTCCGCAAGTGTGCAAATGTAACGAATTCTTCGAGGGAAAGATCCACAGGACAATTTTCTTGAGCGGCCAAGACCTCGTTCGAAGTGTGACTGGTATGGTTCACATATTTTGCCAGGGTGTCACATGAGGTGCACTCTTCATGGTTTTCAAGCCTGTACATGAGCCTGTAGGGATACCGTGAATATTCGTGGTAGTCCTTTAGCTGCCATATTGAGAAGTAATTCGTCGGGTCCACAACTGAACCATAGTCCCCCGACGCAGAAAATTCTTCTTTGAAATGGAAATACTGGATCGCATATCGTAGTCTCGGGCCACTGCTTAGTCCATGTGATTCCTCGGGATTATAGCATGCAAAACGGATCCGGACGGCAAGGGATGTACGTTCGTGGTGAACAAAATACGGCTGCAATGCAGGATAACAAGCAAGCAGATTGTGTTCTTGCAAGGTTGTATCTCGCCTGAAAGCATAATTAGGATTGCAGAAATGATGTAGAATGCGAGGAGCGGCAGAACGCCAGATACCAATGCAGACCGGGCACTGCAGTTCAAAGATCACCGCCTTTGCATCTAAGGGTAAAGCGGGCAACGATTCCACGGCGGACTGCTCGATGTGAGCCGAGACTCGCTGGAGATGCGGACATTGGTCATAATAACGGACAGGGAAACTATCTTCCGTGAATTCATTGGAGAGTATCGACCATCCCGGACGTGACTGCGAGTGACGAGCAGAGAGGTACTTGTACACGCGGGAAAGACGATGGAGGCTCGATGCCTTGCGCAGGAGAAGGGTTTCCAGGAGAGCTATCGGAAATTCAGGGGAGTAGTCCGCAAGCATGGGGATCTTCTTGACGACTAGCTTGTCGAGTGCAACGAAAAGCTCAAGGGCTGTAAGCATCATGATGGAAGAATCCTCTGGACTTCCATTCCACCGAAGGAAAGCTTTCAACAAGTATTTATCCATCAATACCTCCAGTTGTGCGCATGCATCGTCCACATTCGTGACCCGGCAGAACCATTCGTCCAGGTCCCGCTCCACCGATTTCTCAATGTCGTAGAGAGTCGCCTCAGGGTCAGTGTCGTATGCATCCTCCAAAAATTTAGCACCTTCCGAAGACAAGAAATCATCAATGGTGCCGCGGGGACGATGATTGGGGTGGAAAGGGGTAGATAGGGGTTTTCTGTAGCGATTCGCAAGAGCGTTGACAATGTATTCACGGCTACCCAGCAGCTGAAGCTGCGTATCTCTCGCGAGTTCATCCTGTGAAGGATTCCGGAATGGAGATGGGTGGGAATGGACTGATTGGAGATGCATCCATCTAGTATCAAGGACCTCTCGAAGACCTGCACACGTTTCTAGAGCCATTTCAGAGAGCCAGTCGGTGCTAGTGGAGCCAAGCTTGCTCAAACGGCGCAGAATTTTGGATGCCATCAAGTGAAGAAGATCGCTGGATACACCTTGATCTTTTGCATCCCTCGCAAACATGCACATGAAGAACAGAAGGAATCTTTTGTAGGAGGCATGTCCGAGAGGGGAACGATCAATGCATATCTGCGTGGCTATCCTGATGAGAAGCCAAAGAGGCGAACGACGCCAGACCCTCTCGCCCTCAGCTGTACGACCATTCTCCTGCGACCGGCCAACGTGGTCACGAATACGCTTGGTAATAGAATGTACATCTGCAACACGCCCAACACCTCGCAAAATGCCAGAAAGCAATGCTGTGATATATTGCGGATGGGCAGCTGGAGGGGAAGGGAGATTGGGATCGACAGCATTGGGAAGAGAAAGAAATTTGGCAAATTCGGAATGGAAATCCCGGTCGTCAAACACTTCATTTGGCAACTCGATGGCCGACCAAGGATACGAGCATATCAGGGAGCCAGCTGCTCTGTCGACAGCATCTTCGCGTGGGGACACTTCGAATGTCTCGAACAACGTTGAGTTCTCTCTCTTCGTGAGCATAACAGCAGCATTCTGACGTCGGACGAAAAACGTAAGCACGTCTATAGATTTGTTAGCAGGAATCCATATGGAGACTGCGAACATACCGCCTGTTTGTATTCCACGCAACTCGGTGATGATTTGGGCGATGTCCAGGTACTCGGGCTGCAGAGACTCATGTAATTTGTCTAGCATCTTCGTTATGCGATCCCATTGTGACTTGAAATCTTTGGGTACATATGCACCGTAAGCGTGGGCGGCAGTGCACACTGCACCAACCAGGGGAAGATCTTTTCGTAGAGAATAATCGTCTTGCTTGGGAAGCTCTACGGGGAAAAAGACATGGGTAATCACATAGTGCAATGATTCAGAAGGAACGAATGCGGAAGAGCTTGCATTTCCGACAACATCGGGGTAGTCTTCAGTAAGCATGTGGTTAAGCGCTTAGTCTAAGCGGTGTTCAAGCTCCTTGAAGGTTTGTTTTGACGACCAAATAGTAACAGGTTACTATTCACTTCACGAATCAGTATCTGTACATTTCCTGAGCGAAGGTGTGTTGTTCTTGTATTGAAAATCGCGACTTCTTTTTGATACAGTATCTTAATATCCAACGACTGGACGGACTGGCATGTCCATTGCCACTGTGTCCTTCAATATACGTCCAACTTCACTGGGTTAGCATCATCCTTGAAAAACCATGAACTTCAGCTAGCTGAGTCTATCTGTGCAAATGTGTGTTATTCTCCATATTTGTATTGAAATGTTGCGACCTCTCTTTGATTCAGTGCATGCATGAACATCCGAACGGACAGATCACGACCTACAGACCCAGCATATACTTTCACGCACACGAGCGTCTGAATGTTGATCCTCACATCTTAATGTTGGAGAGAGAGGGCAACAGGACAAAGACCTAACCTATGACATGCGGGGGACTAACCGTCTATATACTAGTATGTCCGAGGGGAGCCTCCAGCCACTGCCAAGACCGCTCCCACCGCCCAGGGCCCAGAGCCCAGCCGGTCCCACTGGCACAATGTCCGACTGACCGCAAGTTCTGGAACGACCAGAGCCGCTCAAGGGGCAGCTAAATCGCGATGACAGGTAGTAGTGTCATGGTTCATGGTCTTTATCCGGAGGTCAGTTTGAGTCACCCGTCCCGAAACATATTTTTTTTCTCAGTTCACTGATGAAACTTTTATTTGTGCCCAGGCATTTCTTTGCGAAAAAGTTTGAGCACATTGTTCAAGCGGAAGCCGCCCGCCGCTTGTCGCAGAAGAGGCGGGACGAAGAGCCTTCTCCTGTCATCAATGCCGTGTCCTCGAATTTTGCTCGCTTCACGGAATCACGGATCACCGGGATATGCTAGACACGAGGATCGGATCCTGAGCCGGCATCAGGAAACCAAACGCCAAGTCGGCTAGTTGTGAAACGTCGTGCTTACCGTATAGATCCAGCTTCTCTCCGTAGCCAAATCACCAGCTGCTTTGGTTCGCTTTCCTACAATGCCGTCCCATGGTCAGTGGTTACGCGTAATTTTTGTATCTTTCGTGACGTCGTCCGACTCTAGCGGCCCAAGGCTGCACGTCTCGTATATTCATCTCCTTGGCTCAGTTCTCAAACCTGATGAGTCTTCGACTACAGCCACAACGCGAAACGTCCACTAGTACATATCGACGCTCGTTGTGTAATAACCCGAAACCAAGGCATATCCGCATCATATTTTTGCTCGTTTGCCGATGGTACGTTTTTTCTTTCTTTTCTAGTGTCGCGAGACGGTCGAGTTCTCGACGCCACCCCACCGTCCCCCCCCGTGCCACTCAGAGTGCGACTTTTCGTCTCAGCACACATGCGCATGCCAGTCGATCGCGAGCACGTTCGTACCAGTCGCCGTTCCCTGCAGGGCTTTCCGTGCAGGCACGGAACGCATAATGCACAGGGGCAAGGGCACAGGGCACAGGGCAGACCGGGACGTCGACGCTGAACGCAATCATCCGTGGCGGTCGTACCTGTTTTCTTCTCTTTACTTGGCCTCGACCCCTCTAGCGTGACGCGCGCCGCGTCCAAGGTACGCACCCTGGCGTCTTGGCCACGATGCACGACGCATGACTCGTGCATCGTGGTGAACACGAGTTAGATTCGTCCCGTTCGTGCCCGCAGTGCCTCTTTCCCAGCCTTGCATCCGATGATTCTGTCCGACTCGGGTATTCGCCCGAATCGATCCCGACCTCGGAGGCGCGTAACGTCATAGACGTGAAAACTCGGGAATCAAAAAATCAACCGTTGACGTGTCCTACTCGCGACCCTGGGCCAAGGCTTACGATGTCCCCGTGGCGCCGAGTTCCAGGGGTAGACGACTGCTAGATCCTGCGCGTCACGGTTCGGATCGGTCCGATGCCACCTCCAGCTCGTCCATTCCGAGTCTCGGACCTAGCATGTAAGAATCCGACGCGATGCCATAACCCTCGGCAAACCTTGTTCCATTCATGTTTTTCGCCTAAAAATAAATAGATGAAAATGATAAAAATATGCAAGGAGCGTAGAATAAAAGCGAGTCCCATCGTCCGATCACTGCCACAGTCTTGCATGCCAACGTCCACTCGGAAAAAAAAACTAGGCTAAACCAATATACGTAGAAAACACGCCTCGAGCAACAGGGGTAACGAGACTATATACGGTATACACCACCATTCGCAAAACAACACGACGGAAAAAAAAAAGAGCGTTCGAGAACCCAAAAACTGCATCACATGATCACACAATCCTTTTCCTCGAGCTTGACACCCTGAATGCCCATCTCCGCAAACGTCGACGGACCCTTTGCCGCAGACCGCACAGGCAGCTCCTCTTCCCCCTGCGGCGCAGGCGACGGCATGCTCCCCTGGCGCTGCCCCGGCGTGCGTCCCGCAGGCCGCGCATAGCTCGGCGCCTCGTTCGCAGCAGGCGGAGACCCGCCCGCCGAGTTGGACCCCGGATCAACGAGCGTGTATCGGTGCTGGTTCGGAAAGTGTCTTGGCGCTGGTCCGGGTCCGGGTCCAGGTCCAGGTCCACCAACGATGGCAGCTCCGGGCGGAGGACCCTGCGGCGGCTGCGGCGTCCCCGCCGGCGAAGGCTGCTCTACGACAGACGCCAGTGCCGGTCCCGGACCAGCCTGTGCCTGCTGCCCATGCCCAAGCCTTGCCACTGAATTCTTCCGAATGACCTCGACCACCTGTCGGCCGTCCTCGAGCGAGGAACGCGGTGCCCCACTGTCGCGCTCCGAGCGCTGCTTCGCCTGCGTGCGCTTCCGTACGAGCTTGGTCTCCGTGATGTCGTCGTGCTCTTGCCGCGAGAGCGACTGCGGCAACGGCTGAGACAGCGCAGCCAGTCGCTCGACCGCGTCCGCGTTGCCGTGATCAGAAGCCTGGAGGAAGTCAGCACATATCTCGAAACGTCGCGCGTGCGACTTACCAGCTGGTACCATGTCTGCGCGGCCTCAATGTCCCTGTTGCCACCGACGCCGACCTCCTTGTAATACCCCATCGCAAACTCGGCGCTCGGTAACCCCTTTCGGGCAGCCTTTTCGGCAAACGTGTATGCCAGGCTCTCGTCTTTATCGAACGCGCCTTCGGCGCCGCACAGGAACCACTTGCTGAGCGCCATGTCGGCCTCTACTTCGGCCTGCTGGCTCGCGAGCGAGTAGTACTGCACGCTGAGGAGCGCATCGAACGGGAAGGGTGGGAGCGCAAACTCGTAGGCGTGTCCGAGCTTGTACTGGGCGGGTGCAAAGTGGAGGTACGCGGCGCGTTCAATGTGCAGGCGGGCTTCCTGCTGGGCGGACGAGTTCGGCGGGATGAGGGGCAGAAACAGTTGTGGTGGGATGGTGACATGGGAGAATTCGCCGAGGAGAAGCAATCCGTAAACGTAAGCGGGTTGAGGGACCTGTACGGAAGCGAGGGTCGCGGCGCGGTGGATCAAGGGAAGCCCGATCTCGGGTTGAACAGGGAGACCGAGCTGGCCCATCAAATGGGCCATTCCCATCCGCTGTGAACGTGTGAAAAATGAGGACGGTTACGAGACGGAAAACGCACGTAGACACAGCTCTCGACGTTGAGCTTGAGGCCGCGTTCAAAGCAATCGCGCGCGTGGGTGGCATCGTTGAAATTTTCGTAATCGCGGCCGAGGCGGAACCAGGCCTGGGCGTAGCCTGCGCGGGCTGCTTGTTCAAAGTCGCGAAAGGCGACACGGGGGTTGTGTGGGGCGTGATCGGGATAGGCACCGGAAGCGGCAAAGGTGGCCCGGAGGAAGATGGCCTCTGCGGCAAAGATGGGGATCGGATTGGGGTGTTGTGCACCTGCGATCTGGACGACGAGTGGGACGGCGACGTGGACGAGACGCTGGAGCAGGGGGTCCTGGATGGATACGGGACCCGGGGGCGGTGGATCGCCGGAGGAGTTCTGCTGGGTGCGGTCGACGAGGGTGAGGACGTCGCGGGCCCAGGTGATTTTTAGGGCGGGGTCGTGGTTGGGCTGCTGGACGGTGGGGAGGGCGGTGGCCAGGGATTGGATGGTTGGGAGCGGCGCCGTGAGGGACGGTGAGCCATTTTGACGTGGAGGGGAGGGTGGTGAGTAGGCGGGCTGGACGGAGGAAGCCCTTGGGATCATCTTTGGCTGAGGTTGGGCGTAGGCTTGGAGAGTCTGGGCAGATGCTCTATGCTGAAGCTGCGGTTGGTAGGGGGGTTGGAGGGTATAGGAATGCTGTGGTGGCTGGACCGAAAAACGATGAGGCGGTGCCTGGTAGGAGTGATGGGGCGGCTGCTGGGGAGGAGGAGGAGGTCTTGGGGAGAGAACGCGGTAGGGGTCGTGGTAAGGAGGGTGCTGAAAAGCGGCGGCCTGGTTGTCCAAGGTCCTTGCCATCTGTTTGTACATGTAATATAAAAAATAGAGTAATCAGCCAACACATGGAGCTGACATGATGCACACGGACGCACATTAGCGGGGAGGTTTGGATCGAGACGGTGCGGACGGGGTGCAGGGAGAGGTGTGGATGGATGCGGGGGCGGACTGGAAGGAGAGAAATAGGGCGCGGGGGGCACAGGGGGCACAGCTGGGGGAGGTGGCTGATAAACGTAACCAGCAGCGTAGCCTGCGGGTGGATGGGGAGGCACGGGCGGAGCAGACATTACAGCGAATTCCTTGGCGGATTCCGTCTAAAACCCGCGGTGAGCGTCGATCTCAATCAGCGTTGCAATTGGGCTGTGTGGGGTAGTCGTCGTCCGGGTCACCGCCCCAGCCCCGTCTCACGGCTCTGCAATGCTTGGGACAACATCGCTGCAGAGACATCACTGGTATGATTATCGATCGTTGGACCCCAATCACATCGGGGCCAAGCCAATCCGACCCTTGCTGAACCGAGACACGAATCCTTGATGTGTTTCCCTGCCAATCGTCTCTCTACCCACGCTCGACGCCCATCTTGTCCTATTGATCCGACTCGCCTTACGACACGACCTCGGCCGTCGATGGTAGCGTTTGGGCTGACGAACGTGCTCGGCTCTATCGGCAAGTTTGATCAAATCACCATATGCCATCAAAGTTCCCCCCCATGCTCACGCATTGAGTAATGTGATCAAACCACTTCAATAGCACAAAAGTATGCATAGCCTAGTCTAAAGCGAGCACAACGTCTACAACGCACATCTGAAATACGGGGCAAGCATAGGGTATCATCGAAAATACATTCCGACGCAAAATAGGCCCAAAAACATCACAACCAAGATCAGACGAATAAAAAAAGACAGAGGCAGTGTTACACGAAGATGATACAATAAATCAGAAAAAAGACGCTCTTCCTGGGCGGGAGTCCACATGGCGA
Source organism: Austroboletus olivaceoglutinosus (assembly GCA_038093615.1). Taxonomy (NCBI): domain Eukaryota; kingdom Fungi; phylum Basidiomycota; class Agaricomycetes; order Boletales; family Boletaceae; genus Austroboletus; species Austroboletus olivaceoglutinosus. The sequence goes on along the minus strand of JBBPSN010000590.1, from coordinate 2,825 downwards.
GGTCATACAAAAGAGGGCAGTGATCCATCCTGTTACGGACTGCCATCTCCCATGCTCAAAAACGACATCGCAGGTGGCGGCCGCGAGGTCACTTCTTGGTATATCAACACTGTTCGTCGTCGTCAACGTCCGTCTGGGCAACATCGCAAAATGATTACCTTTCAACTGCTCTTTCGGCAACGGCTCTCCATTGTCGAAATCGAAAAACGACGGATCGATGGGATCTGCGACGGGCTCGTCTTCAGGGTCGTGGTAAGGCTGATTCCAGATAAAGCCAAGCCAGGTACGTCATGTGTGGCAAAAAACCAACTGTTTATGCCCACCTCAAAATATGGATGTTTAAGCGCTTCGACCACCGTTATGCGCCTCTTTGGACTAAACGTTAGACATTTTTCCAAAAAGTCTATTGCCTGCATAGAACGGTTAGTGTTTGGAAAGGAAAGCGTCATCTCGGGGCTGACCAGTTCGTTGCCGCCCACAAACATCGACTTGAAGTCCTTTCCCTTCCTAAACGGTAGTGCGCGAATGTACTCGCGAGATCTCGGTGATGAGATGGCATAAAAGTCGTCGATGGAAGGGGTGCCGAGGACGTCCAGAATGAGCGAGAGCTGGTCATGATCTTGAGGCATGTGATTTACGAGGCTCGTCCGAGAGTGGCAAAAAGGCAAGCACTCACAATCACGTCCGGGGAACATGGGTTTCCCGCTGAGCATCTCCGCCAATACACAGCCAACGCTCCACATGTCGATCGCGCACGTATATTCCTTAAAAGTCAGCATCACTTCCGGGGCACGATACCACCTTGAAACACGTCGGACTCGGACTCGAGGGAGACAAGGATGCACGCACCGTGTTGCGACGTATTCGGTCATGAACGTGCTGCTGTCGTTTGCAACGCTTGGAGGCGGTCGTGCTGATCGCGCGAGGCCAAAGTCACACAGCTGGCACGTAGATGAAGAGAGACACCGACGGCCGTTCGTTGGCACTCACTTTGAGGTCGCAGTTGGCGTTGAGCAGCAGATTCGACGGTTTGAGGTCGCGGTGAAGCACGTCGGCCGAGTGGAGCGCCTTCAACGCCCGAAGCGTCTTGGAATCTATCGTCAGACCACGCTCGGTTCCAAAGAGCG